>JAPQNM010001169.1:20000-27087 GCA_029783475.1 Metacarcinus magister | reverse complement strand
TGGCTTTTAATATGAGAGTTTCCAATCATGATATTAAACAAGAAACGTATATACCCGTTCGATGTTGCATGAAGTGTTTTTCATTGGAAGATCATGCAACAAGAGATGACTGCAAGAAAGGAACTGAATACAAACTTTGCTCAGAATGTGCCCAAGAGGGTCATGTATGGCATCAATGCAAAGAGTTAATTAAAACATGCGTGAATTGTAATGAGAACCACAGCACTATGGCCATGCGTTGCATGAAGAAAAAGGAAATTATACGACAAGAGAGATTGGAGGAAAGCAGAAAGAAAAATTTTTCTTACGCAGGCGTGGTTAAGTGCAACACGTCACAGCACACCTTCCCACCACAACAGGCTAACGCAAATTACTCATCATTAAAGCTTTCCTCTATTCCACAATTCACTTTACTTTCCTTTCCAACTCTTGCGTAAAAAAGCGGCTGTCACCGTAGTGTTGAAGTAGTACTGTATAGGAATGAGCACAGTACAGCTAATGTTTAACTATGAAGGTATATAGCGGACCCCAAACTGTCTTAAAATTGACCAAGTGGAGCGCGGGACCAACTCACTACGCTCTCTCTCATCGTGCACTAAGGTAGCGCGTAGTAAAGGTAGCCGCATACCCCACAGCAAAGGAGTACGAGTTCGCGCTGAAAAATATAGTAGGGAGGCATGGTTGTTGACTCAACCTCTTAAGCCCTCTCTCGCGCTGAATGCTGCATACGTGCGTCAGACTTCAGTCCTAACCACTTGGTTCTCTCTACCTATTACTAAGAAGGTACCGAGGCTATATATATATACGAAGGGTGACGGTTAGTGATTGAGATGCACTGGTGACGACCATTGGCATATCGAGCGTGTTACGTGGTGGCGGAAAAATTACTGCTAGTGAGAGCAAGCCACGCACAATGTATATAATCACCCACATATTCCGCGTGCAGACTTTTACGACTGTCTTCATGCACCCCCTCCTCTCCTTTTGGAAGAGAAGCTTCACGGCATTAGCTGTGGCTCCTCGTGGCGGCGCACATGGTGTGGTGTTTGCCAAAGCGAGTCGCCTTCAATGCAGCGACCACTCTGACTTTGTGATGGTTAGTTACTCCACTATCCGTGCGATAATTCATCTCGTAGGTTAAAGAATCATAACTTTAACCATTCCACACTGACGCAGCTTCTATCGAACGGTCGGTTGGAACGAAGCACACCTTTTGTATCTTTTCGTGAGCAAAGACGGGTTAGACGTTTCCCAGCAGCTTACTATTATTATACTTATGAATGGTGGTGTAACATTGTTTATTTCCATTCATTCCCCCTTAGAGAGAAGGGACGCGGCGTCGCGGGCCAATGCTGCCGGACGCTTAGCGCTATTTACTATTATTACTATCAAAGATTTTTTTTTGATGTAACATAGCTACCTGGTTTTAATTAGGTTAGGTTTATTGAGGTTAGTTTAGTTTTGATTAGGTTAGGCTAGGCTAGGCTAGGTTTGGTTCAGTTAGGTTAGATTAGATTAGATTAGGTTAGATTAGATTAGGTTAGATTAGGTTAGATTAGGTTGGGTTAGGTTAGGTTAGGTTAATTAATCCTAATCTCAATTATAGCGATTGAGCACCTTCTTTATATGTATATTCTTATTGTTATGTTTGCTTAGATTAGGTTATATTTGTTTAGGTTAAAAAAAAACAAAAAAATAGTTAGGTTAGGTTAGGTTAGGTTAGATTACTTTTATTGAGGTTAGTTTTGTTTTAATTAGGTTAGGTTTATTGAGGTTAGTTTAGTTTTGATTAGGTTAGGCTAGGTTTGGTTCAGTTAGGTTAGATTAGATTAGGTTAGATTAGGTTGGGTTAGGTTAGGTTAGGTTAATTAATCCTAATCTCAATTATAGCGATTGAGCACCTTCTTTATATGTATATTCTTATTATTATTATTATTATTATTATTAAAAAAATAAATAAATAAAAATCTGAAAATATATTATTTTTCGTGCGTGAGTGATATCACCCGCCATTGGGTTAGGTTCACTGTCAAGACAGACAGACAAAAGCACGGTAGCATGTTTGATAGATAGTGCAGCGTTAAAACTTTCACTCTCCTGTATATTATATTGACTAAGTCATTGTATATGTGTTTTTGTTGAGATTTCCCTAAAAGATCTATTCAAGACCACGTTTTCTTTGTTACCTCCTAGGGGAGAATAAACACCCCCCCCCAACACATACAAACAAAAAAATCTAATGACACCACCTGATAGGCGTGATCAAATTATATCAGTATTTCTTCTGTCAAACTAATCGTTAACATTGGGTTCCTTATAATAACTCGAGAACTATGATGATGATGATGATGATGATGATGATGATGATGATGATGATGATGATGATGATGATGATGATGATGATGATGATGATGATGATGATGATGATGATGATGATGATGATGATGATGAGGTTTACGGCCGGCAAAACACTACTATTACTCCTACTACTACTACTACTACTACTACTACTACTGCTACTACTACTACTACTGCTACTACTACTACTACTACTACTACTACTACTACTACTACTACTAATAATAATAATAATAATAATAATAATAATAATAATAATAATAATAATAATAATAATAATAATAATAATAATAATAATAATAATAATAATAATAATAATAATAATACGAATACTTCCACGGGCATGGAAAAAAGTATTGACGGCTTTTTTTTTCCCCGTTTTTTTTTTCGGAAGGTGGCGATGGAAAGAAACTATCTCGCTCACCTTCAAACTTCCACGGGCTCTACGAGGCCTGCCTTTGCATATAAGCTCATGCCTAATACTTCCCGCTAATACCATGCTATCAAACAACATTTGGGAAAACTCTGGTCGGAAAAGAATTTTCCCTTGCAATGGCATATAACTCGGGCGGGCGGGCGGGCGGGCGGCAGGAGCTTGCTTCGTTCTGACCAATCACAAGCCAGGGTTTCAGCTCATGGGGTAGGGAGAATCTGTATATATAGTCCGAGTAGGTGAGCCGCGCGGCCAGTCAATAACAGCAAAAAAATGTACTGACAGAGGTTTTCTGGCTTTTAATATGAGAGTTTCCAATCATGATATTAAACAAGAAACGTATATACCCGTTCGATGTTGCATGAAGTGTTTTTCATTGGAAGATCATGCAACAAGAGAGACTGCAAGAAAGGAACTGAATACAAACTTTGCTCAGAATGTGCCCAAGAGGGTCATGTATGGCATCAATGCAAAGAGTTAATTAAAACATGCGTGAATTGTAATGAGAACCACAGCACTATGGCCATGCGTTGCATGAAGAAAAAGGAAATTATACGACAAGAGAGATTGGAGGAAAGCAGAAAGAAAAATTTTTCTTACGCAGGCGTGGTTAAGTGCAACACGTCACAGCACACCTTCCCACCACAACAGGCTAACGCAAATTACTCATCATTAAAGCTTTCCTCTATTCCACAATTCACTTTACTTTCCTTTCCAACTCTTGCGTAAAAAAGCGGCTGTCACCGTAGTGTTGAAGTAGTACTGTATAGGAATGAGCACAGTACAGCTAATGTTTAACTATGAAGGTATATAGCGGACCCCAAACTGTCTTAAAATTGACCAAGTGGAGCGCGGGACCCACTCACTACGCTCTCTCTCATCGTGCACTAAGGTAGCGCGTAGTAAAGGTAGCCGCATACCCCACAGCAAAGGAGTACGAGTTCGCGCTGAAAAATATAGTAGGGAGGCATGGTTGTTGACTCAACCTCTTAAGCCCTCTCTCGCGCTGAATGCTGCATACGTGCGTCAGACTTCAGTCCTAACCACTTGGTTCTCTCTACCTATTACTAAGAAGGTACCGAGGCTATATATATATATATATATATATATATATATATATATATATATATATATATATATATATATATATATATACGAAGGGTGACGGTTAGTGATTGAGATGCACTGGTGACGACCATTGGCATATCGAGCGTGTTACGTGGTGGCGGAAAAATTACTGCTAGTGAGAGCAAGCCACGCACAATGTATATAATCACCCACATATTCATTTGAATTCATTGCCAACGCCTTAGCAGAAAGAAGACAGGTATATATGGTGTTGAGAGACGTTGCAAAAGCGTTTGATAAGGTCTGGCATAACGGCCTCAAATATAAAATACTGAGATTAGGCCTCCCTGACATCCTAGAAAAAATTCTATGTAACTTTTTAAATAAGAGAAAAGCAAGGATAAATATAGGTAATGTGTTTAGTAACAGTATGGAATTATTAAGTGGTGTCCCACAGGGAAGTGTTTTATCGCCAACCTTGTATACATTATATACCAACGACCTTCCCCCACCTGAATATGGATGCCTAGACACAATGTATGCGGACGACATCACTCAAATAATAACATCACCGAGCAAATCCAAATTAATGATGAAAGTTAAAGTCGAACGAGAAATTGAAAGAATAAATAAGTTTGAGAGAAAATGGAAAATTAGAACCAGTGAAGAAAAATTCAAAATTATACCTTTAGCGCAACGTAAAACAAAGAAAATAACTGTTAATGGAAAAGACATTGAAACTAGTAATGGCGGAAAACTTCTTGGTCTTAACATCACAACTACTGGGTTCGTAGGACATATTACTAAAACAATAAATAAAGGAAATGGAATACTATCACAACTAAGAAGATTTAGTAATTTAACACCAAAAATAAAAACTACACTAGTAAAAACATTACTAATACCAGGCATGGAATACCCGTCAATCCCTATTTGTATGGCCTCAAGGACTCAGAAAAGAAAAATGCAAACAGTTATAAACAAAGCATTAAGATTCATTCATTGTAACGAACAGGAGCATTTAAATTCTTATAATCTACACATTAAATATAACATTACTCCTTTAAATATATCAAACCATTATAAAGCACAAAAAACATGGGAAAACAATAAGAATAAGTGAAACCGAACAATACGAACTGCTAGTGACACCCCATGACAATATACATACATGGTTCCCTAAAACTAGTAATATAATTAGAATGGAGGAACCACATTCAATTATTACATGAATATTTTATATTTTCCACCTTTTGCTTAATTTAAAATTTGGGTAATGGTAATACTAACAATAATATTAAGATTTGTGTTAATGGTAATACTAACAATATTAACAACAATGATAAATAAATAAGTAAATAGTTAAATAATAATAATGGTATTATAATAAATAAACAAATGAATAAATAGGTAAACAAATAAATAAACAAATAACTAGCAAAGTGGTCAAGCCCACTATCTATTCATTCTCTTACTTTCTTTCACCCAATCTCTTCACCCCCCCCTTTCTCTTTAGCTAGCTCTCTATTTCTTCACCCCTCCTTTTTAATAAAACCACGCGGCCAGTCAATAACAGCAAAAAAATGTACTGACAGAGGTTTTCTGGCTTTTAATATGAGAGTTTCCAATCATGATATTAAACAAGAAACGTATATACCCGTTCGATGTTGCATGAAGTGTTTTTCATTGGAAGATCATGCAACAAGAGACTGACTGCAAGAAAGGAACTGAATACAAACTTTGCTCAGAATGTGCCCAAGAGGGTCATGTATGGCATCAATGCAAAGAGTTAATTAAAACATGCGTGAATTGTAATGAGAACCACAGCACTATGGCCATGCGTTGCATGAAGAAAAAGGAAATTATACGACAAGAGAGATTGGAGGAAAGCAGAAAGAAAAATTTTTCTTACGCAGGCGTGGTTAAGTGCAACACGTCACAGCACAACCTTCCCACCACAACAGGCTAACGCAAATTACTCATCATTAAAGCTTTCCTCTATTCCACAATTCACTTTACTTTCCTTTCCAACTCTTGCGTAAAAAAGCGGCTGTCACCGTAGTGTTGAAGTAGTACTGTATAGGAATGAGCACAGTACAGCTAATGTTTAACTATGAAGGTATATAGCGGACCCCAGACTGTCTTAAAATTGACCAAGTGGAGCGCGGGACCAACTCACTACGCTCTCTCTCATCGTGCACTAAGGTAGCGCGTAGTAAAGGTAGCCGCATACCCCACAGCAAAGGAGTACGAGTTCGCGCTGAAAAATATAGTAGGGAGGCATGGTTGTTGACTCAACCTCTTAAGCCCTCTCTCGCGCTGAATGCTGCATACGTGCGTCAGACTTCAGTCCTAACCACTTGGTTCTCTCTACCTATTACTAAGAAGGTACCGAGGCTATATATATACGAAGGGTGACGGTTAGTGATTGAGATGCACTGGTGACGACCATTGGCATATCGAGCGTGTTACGTGGTGGCGGAAAAATTACTGCTAGTGAGAGCAAGCCACGCACAATGTATATAATCACCCACATATTCCGCGTGCAGACTTTTACGACTGTCTTCATGCACCCCCTCCTCTCCTTTTGGAAGAGAAGCTTCACGGCATTAGCTGTGGCTCCTCGTGGCGGCGCACATGGTGTGGTGTTTGCCAAAGCGAGTCGCCTTCAATGCAGCGACCACTCTGACTTTGTGATGGTTAGTTACTCCACTATCCGTGCGATAATTCATCTCGTAGGTTAAAGAATCATAACTTTAACCATTCCACACTGACGCAGCTTCTATCGAACGGTCGGTTGGAACGAAGCACACCTTTTGTATCTTTTCGTGAGCAAAGACGGGTTAGACGTTTCCCAGCAGCTTACTATTATTATACTTATGAATGGTGGTGTAACATTGTTTATTTCCATTCATTCCCCCTTAGAGAGAAGGGACGCGGCGTCGCGGGCCAATGCTGCCGGACGCTTAGCGCTATTTACTATTATTACTATCAAAGATTTTTTTTTGATGTAACATAGCTACCTGGTTTTAATTAGGTTAGGTTTATTGAGGTTAGTTTAGTTTAGTTTTGATTAGGTTAGCTAGGCTAGGCTAGGTTTGGTTCAGTTAGGTTAGATTAGATTAGATTAGGTTAGATTAGATTAGGTTAGATTAGGTTAGATTAGGTTGGGTTAGGTTAGGTTAGGTTAATTAATCCTAATCTCAATTATAGCGATTGAGCACCTTC
>JAPQNM010001169.1:0-17500 GCA_029783475.1 Metacarcinus magister | reverse complement strand
TCACGGCATTAGCTGTGGCTCCTCGTGGCGGCGCACATGGTGTGGTGTTTGCCAAAGCGAGTCGCCTTCAATGCAGCGACCACTCTGACTTTGTGATGGTTAGTTACTCCACTATCCGTGCGATAATTCATCTCGTAGGTTAAAGAATCATAACTTTAACCATTCCACACTGACGCAGCTTCTATCGAACGGTCGGTTGGAACGAAGCACACCTTTTGTATCTTTTCGTGAGCAAAGACGGGTTAGACGTTTCCCAGCAGCTTACTATTATTATACTTATGAATGGTGGTGTAACATTGTTTATTTCCATTCATTCCCCCTTAGAGAGAAGGGACGCGGCGTCGCGGGCCAATGCTGCCGGACGCTTAGCGCTATTTACTATTATTACTATCAAAGATTTTTTTTTGATGTAACATAGCTACCTGGTTTTAATTAGGTTAGGTTTATTGAGGTTAGTTTAGTTTTGATTAGGTTAGGCTAGGCTAGGCTAGGTTTGGTTCAGTTAGGTTAGATTAGATTAGATTAGATTAGATTAGATTAGGTTAGATTAGGTTAGATTAGGTTGGGTTAGGTTAGGTTAGGTTAATTAATCCTAATCTCAATTATAGCGATTGAGCACCTTCTTTATATGTATATTCTTATTGTTATGTTTGCTTAGATTAGGTTATATTTGTTTAGGTTAAAAAAAAACAAAAAAATAGTTAGGTTAGGTTAGGTTAGGTTAGATTACTTTTATTGAGGTTAGTTTTGTTTTAATTAGGTTAGGTTTATTGAGGTTAGTTTAGTTTTGATTAGGTTAGGCTAGGTTTGGTTCAGTTAGGTTAGATTAGATTAGGTTAGATTAGGTTGGGTTAGGTTAGGTTAGGTTAATTAATCCTAATCTCAATTATAGCGATTGAGCACCTTCTTTATATGTATATTCTTATTATTATTATTATTATTATTATTAAAAAAATAAATAAATAAAAATCTGAAAATATATTATTTTTCGTGCGTGAGTGATATCACCCGCCATTGGGTTAGGTTCACTGTCAAGACAGACAGACAAAAGCACGGTAGCATGTTTGATAGATAGTGCAGCGTTAAAACTTTCACTCTCCTGTATATTATATTGACTAAGTCATTGTATATGTGTTTTTGTTGAGATTTCCCTAAAAGATCTATTCAAGACCACGTTTTCTTTGTTACCTCCTAGGGGAGAATAAACCCCCCCCCCAACACATACAAACAAAAAAATCTAATGACACCACCTGATAGGCGTGATCAAATTATATCAGTATTTCTTCTGTCAAACTAATCGTTAACATTGGGTTCCTTATAATAACTCGAGAACTATGATGATGATGATGATGATGATGATAATGATGATGATGATGATGATGATGATGATGATGATGATGATGATGATGATGATGATGATGATGATGATGATGATGATGAGGTTTACGGCCGGCAAAACACTACTATTACTCCTACTACTACTATACTACTACTACTACTACTACTACTACTACTACTGCTACTACTACTACTACTGCTACTACTACTACTACTACTACTACTACTACTACTACTAATAATAATAATAATAATAATAATAATAATAATAATAATAATAATAATAATAATAATAATAATAATAATAATAATAATAATAATAATAATAATAATAATAATAATAATACGAATACTTCCACGGGCATGGAAAAAAGTATTGACGGCTTTTTTTTTCCCCGTTTTTTTTTTCGGAAGGTGGCGATGGAAAGAAAACTATCTCGCTCACCTTCAAACTTCCACGGGCTCTACGAGGCCTGCCTTTGCATATAAGCTCATGCCTAATACTTCCCGCTAATACCATGCTATCAAACAACATTTGGGAAAACTCTGGTCGGAAAAGAATTTTCCCTTGCAATGGCATATAACTCGGGCGGGCGGGCGGGCGGGCGGCAGGAGCTTGCTTCGTTCTGACCAATCACAAGCCAGGGTTTCAGCTCATGGGGTAGGGAGAATCTGTATATATAGTCCGAGTAGGTGAGCCGCGCGGCCAGTCAATAACAGCAAAAAAATGTACTGACAGAGGTTTTCTGGCTTTTAATATGAGAGTTTCCAATCATGATATTAAACAAGAAACGTATATACCCGTTCGATGTTGCATGAAGTGTTTTTCATTGGAAGATCATGCAACAAGAGACTGACTGCAAGAAAGGAACTGAATACAAACTTTGCTCAGAATGTGCCCAAGAGGGTCATGTATGGCATCAATGCAAAGAGTTAATTAAAACATGCGTGAATTGTAATGAGAACCACAGCACTATGGCCATGCGTTGCATGAAGAAAAAGGAAATTATACGACAAGAGAGATTGGAGGAAAGCAGAAAGAAAAATTTTTCTTACGCAGGCGTGGTTAAGTGCAACACGTCACAGCACACACCTTCCCACCACAACAGGCTAACGCAAATTACTCATCATTAAAGCTTTCCTCTATTCCACAATTCACTTTACTTTCCTTTCCAACTCTTGCGTAAAAAAGCGGCTGTCACCGTAGTGTTGAAGTAGTACTGTATAGGAATGAGCACAGTACAGCTAATGTTTAACTATGAAGGTATATAGCGGACCCCAAACTGTCTTAAAATTGACCAAGTGGAGCGCGGGACCCACTCACTACGCTCTCTCTCATCGTGCACTAAGGTAGCGCGTAGTAAAGGTAGCCGCATACCCCACAGCAAAGGAGTACGAGTTCGCGCTGAAAAATATAGTAGGGAGGCATGGTTGTTGACTCAACCTCTTAAGCCCTCTCTCGCGCTGAATGCTGCATACGTGCGTCAGACTTCATCAGTCCTAACCACTTGGTTCTCTCTACCTATTACTAAGAAGGTACCGAGGCTATATATATATATATATATATATATATATATATATATATATATATATATATATATATATATATATATACGAAGGGTGACGGTTAGTGATTGAGATGCCAGTACTGGTGACGACCATTGGCATATCGAGCGTGTTACGTGGTGGCGGAAAAATTACTGCTAGTGAGAGCAAGCCACGCACAATGTATATAATCACCCACATATTCCGCGTGCAGACTTTTACGACTGTCTTCATGCACCCCCTCCTCTCCTTTTGGAAGAGAAGCTTCACGGCATTAGCTGTGGCTCCTCGTGGCGGCGCACATGGTGTGGTGTTTGCCAAAGCGAGTCGCCTTCAATGCAGCGACCACTCTGACTTTGTGATGGTTAGTTACTCCACTATCCGTGCGATAATTCATCTCGTAGGTTAAAGAATCATAACTTTAACCATTCCACACTGACGCAGCTTCTATCGAACGGTCGGTTGGAACGAAGCACACCTTTTGTATCTTTTCGTGAGCAAAGACGGGTTAGACGTTTCCCAGCAGCTTACTATTATTATACTTATGAATGGTGGTGTAACATTGTTTATTTCCATTCATTCCCCCTTAGAGAGAAGGGACGCGGCGTCGCGGGCCAATGCTGCCGGACGCTTAGCGCTATTTACTATTATTACTATCAAAGATTTTTTTTTGATGTAACATAGCTACCTGGTTTTAATTAGGTTAGGTTTATTGAGGTTAGTTTAGTTTTGATTAGGTTAGGCTAGGCTAGGTTTGGTTCAGTTAGGTTAGATTAGATTAGGTTAGATTAGGTTAGATTAGGTTGGGTTAGGTTAGGTTAGGTTAATTAATCCTAATCTCAATTATAGCGATTGAGCACCTTCTTTATATGTATATTCTTATTGTTATGTTTGCTTAGATTAGGTTATATTTGTTTAGGTTAAAAAAAAACAAAAAAATAGTTAGGTTAGGTTAGGTTAGGTTAGATTACTTTTATTGAGGTTAGTTTTGTTTTAATTAGGTTAGGTTTATTGAGGTTAGTTTAGTTTTGATTAGGTTAGGCTAGGTTTGGTTCAGTTAGGTTAGATTAGATTAGATTAGGTTAGATTAGGTTAGATTAGGTTGGGTTAGGTTAGGTTAGGTTAATTAATCCTAATCTCAATTATAGCGATTGAGCACCTTCTTTATATGTATATTCTTATTGTTATGTTTGCTTAGATTAGGTTATATTTGTTTAGGTTAAAAAAAAACAAAAAAATAGTTAGGTTAGGTTAGGATAGGTTAGATTACTTTTATTGAGGTTAGTTTTGTTTTAATTAGGTTAGGTTTATTGAGGTTAGTTTAGTTTTGATTAGGTTAGGCTAGGTTTGGTTCAGTTAGGTTAGATTAGATTAGGTTAGATTAGGTTGGGTTAGGTTAGGTTAGGTTAATTAATCCTAATCTCAATTATAGCGATTGAGCACCTTCTTTATATGTATATTCTTATTGTTATTATTATTATTATTATTATTATTATTATTATTAAAAAAATAAATAAATAAAAATCTGAAAATATATTATTTTTCGTGCGTGAGTGATATCACCCGCCATTGGGTTAGGTTCACTGTCAAGACAGACAGACAAAAGCACGGTAGCATGTTTGATAGATAGTGCAGCGTTAAAACTTTCACTCTCCTGTATATTATATTGACTAAGTCATTGTATATGTGTTTTTGTTGAGATTTCCCTAAAAGATCTATTCAAGACCACGTTTTCTTTGTTACCTCCTAGGGGAGAATAAACACCCCCCCCCAACACATACAAACAAAAAAATCTAATGACACCACCTGATAGGCGTGATCAAATTATATCAGTATTTCTTCTGTCAAACTAATCGTTAACATTGGGTTCCTTATAATAACTCGAGAACTATGATGATGATGATGATGATGATGATGATGATGATGATGATGATGATGATGATGATGATGATGATGATGATGATGATGATGATGATGATGATGATGATGATGATGATGATGATGATGATGATGATGATGAGGATGAGGATGATGAGGTTTACGGCAGGCAAAACACTACTATTACTCCTACTACTACTACTACTACTACTACTACTACTGCTACTACAACTACTACTGCTACTACTACTACTACTACTACTAATAATAATAATAATAATAATAATAATAATAATAATAATAATAATAATAATAATAATAATAATAATAATAATAATAATAATAATAATAATAATAATAATAATAATAATAATAATAATAATAATAATAATAATAATAATAATAATAATAATAATAATAATAATAATAATAATAATAATAATAATAATAATAATAATAATAATAATAATAATAATAATAATAATAATAATAATAATAATAATAATAATAATAATAATAATAATAATAATAATAATAATAATAATAATAATAATAATAATAATAATAATAATAATAATAATAATAATAATAATAATAATAATAATAATAATAATAATAATAATAATAATAATACGAATACTTCCACGGGCATGGAAAAAAGTATTGACGGCTTTTTTTTTCCCCGTTTTTTTTTTCGGAAGGTGGCGATGGAAAGAAACTATCTCGCCTAATACTTCCCGCTAATACCATGCTATCAAACAACATTTGGGAAAACTCTGGTCGGAAAAGAATTTTCCCTTGCAATGGCATATAACTCGTTCTCACACACGCACGACGAAGCAAGTTGGAAAATGGCGGGCGGGCGGGCGGGCGGGCGGGCGGCAGGAGCTTGCTTCGTTCTGACCAATCACAAGCCAGGGTTTCAGCTCATGGGGTAGGGAGAATCTGTATATATAGTCCGAGTAGGTGAGCCGCGCGGCCCGGCATTCGCGTCATTCCCGGCAGCCGCAGAGACAACACCTCCTCCCTTCGCTCTCTACCAAGGACCACAACCACGCGCTCCCCAACTTCAGCGCACTTCTCAGCCCGCTCTTTGATTGGCTGAAGGTTGTAGCTCGCTCCTACACTCACACCGGCCGAGTCAGGAAACTCTGGTACCATAGTGACCGAGTTGACTGACGAGGCTACGGTACAAAGGATCAAAGCACTGGTCTGCTGCCGGCATTTCTGCCAAAGTCCTGCACAAGGGGGACTCCCACTTGGGGGTCCTGCCCAGGCATTAAGCCCTGTGTATCGGGGACTCCCTTAAGGTTGAGTCCCGCCGAGGCACCTTTCTCCTCCCACTGAATTTTTCTCTTTTCGCCTTTAGCGTCCTCCAGGTGGTGAAGGTGAACCCTGCGGCTTGCTCAAGGGGGGCACTTAGAGTGCTGCCTTAAGCCACCTGGATCAAGGTCAGGCAAAAGCTTGGATAGGAATAGGCGCAGATCAGGTCGGTTACGACAGTTGTTAGCAACTGGACTGACAAACTGATTTGCCTAGGCAGGCTTCTTCCTTTTATCTTTATTTAGCTGTGTCGTTTGTCGGGCCTTGGCCCCTTTTAGGATTTGTGTGTGTGTGTGTGTGTGTGTGTGTTTCTGCTCTGTTCTTGCTGTTGGCAATATGACAGAATGGCGAGAGTAAAAATTAAATGTAGGAGCTCCAACGACAAGGATAAAAAGCTGAAGCTTATAGAGATTCTATGCAAGAAAGATATTGAGATCAGCAGAATCTTCAATACACATGATGGTTTTGTTGTGTTAACCCTAAACGAACATCATGCTGACAATATCTTTGCCACCGACACCAAACTAGAACTCTCTGAAAATGACTTTACCCCCATTATACCACCTGACTTAAAAGCAAGGAAGAGTGTGATAATTCCCAGAGTGGATGATTTGATCTATGAGAGAAATTCTGTCGATATCGGTGAGGAAATAATAAAGAAAAATGAATGGATAAAAGAGGAGGAAATCGAACATATTTACAAGTTTCCCAACTCACCAACCTTAAAGATAACTTTTACTCTGACCTCACTTGCTAAACTATGTACAGAGAAGGGACTCAAAGCCTTCCAGATAAGCATCCCTGGACACGAAATCAAACTGGAAACATATATTCACATCCAATGTTGTATGAGATGCTACGCTTTAGAAAACCACCATATTAATGAATGCCCAAAAAGCAGAGACTACAAAGTATGTTCGGAATGTAGCACCGAAGGTCATGTCTGGCATCAATGCAAGGAGTCCAACAAAAAATGTTTAAACTGTGGAGACAACCACAGTACCCTCGCAATGAAGTGCCCTAAAAGAAAAGAAATTATAAAAGACAAAAGAACACAACTAAACACAAAACAAAACACGACATACGCTAACATCACCGGTCTTAATGCCCAAAGTAATACACAAAACTACAACATCCCTAAAATTACAAAAGAAGAACTACTTAAAATCCACATTTGTGTAGCTCATGCACAATTTAAAAACCAGGAAAGGCCAGGGTCCTACGCTGTTGAACTTAACAAAATTTTATATGCAAACAACTTACCTGAAATAATAATACCTGATGACAGTTTCGAACCACCTGCGACTGGTGCTGTGAGTCTTGACACCACCCAACAAGAAACACCTGTAGCACAGAAAAGCTTGAGCAGGCAAAAAAGTTTAAGCAATACCAGCATAAACAATGAAAATACCCCCAAGAAGAAACTAAATGCAAAAGATTTAGGTTTAAATTTCTTTACCACAAAAGGATATGGATGGCCCCAAGATTTTTCAACTGCAGAACTAATTAAAGAAGTAAAAAGGAAAAAGATCAAATGGACATACACAAATAACAAATTTGAAGAGGAACACATCCTACGAAAAGCAGAAAGAGGTGAAATAACCTTGTCTAACTGTTTTTTCTCAGTGGAGAATGACGAATTTAGGAAAATCAGACCTGGACTTATTCAGGAGCGTTCCCCTTTAGAACATCGTGACCCACGCACAAAAAAGACCTTACATCACTAAACACAACATAAACATTATTCAGCACAATATCCTGAACTGGAAAACAAATAAAGCATCACTACTACCTTATTATTTGGAAAATGACCCTGATATTCTCCTATTAAACAGTCATGGATTAAAAAACAGTGAAGAGTTAAAAATACCTGGATACAGAGTTTATAAAATAAACTACACTGAAAACATTTATGATGGCTCGGCGATTGGTATAAAGCATAACATAAAACATAAACTATTCGACGACTTTGACACTGATTTTATAGCTGTAGAAATTGACACTAGTTTAGGACCTATACAAATTGCCACAACATACCTACCTCCCAGACGTTCCTTTTTACCATACACGGACATGCATAGATTGTTAAGCAATAGTATTCCAACATACATCCTGGGAGATTTCAATGGCAGGCACTCAGTATTTGGCAACAGAGATAATAATACAGTGGGAAAAAGTCTATCTAACCTTATAAATCAAGGTAAATTAATACATCTTGGTCCTCACTTTCCTACATATTTAAGCCATAACTCGTCTACAAATCCTGATAAAATTTTTTCCAACAAACATCATTACTTGAACTGCATCATTGAGCAAGGTGACATAACAACTTCTGATCACCTACCTGTAATACTTAAGCTCTCTACTACACCTTTTATTATTGAGAAACCAAAAATATATAAGATTAATAAGGCTGATTGGGATTTATTCCAACACAAACTAGACTCACAAATAAATGTTACTAACTTTGAGGGAGGTAATGACGAACAACTAGAGAAAGCAACAATAAATTGGATTAAAACAGTAAAAAGTGCCATGGACACAGCCATCCCAAAATCTACTCATCAATATATATATCAGTTAAAAATTACACCAGAGATAAAAGACCTAGAAACACAGTTTAAAAACCTACAACAATATGCTACATCACATGGCTGGACTCTACAACGATACAGGGATTATCTAAGAATAAAAACAGAATTAAAAGAAAGATGCAAAGAAGCCTATAACAAGAACTGGGAAGACCAAATAAATCATATATCAGAGAACAGTAAAAATAGTAAACAATTTTGGAGTAAAATAAAAGTACTAAAAGGAAAGAAAACTAACCATACTAATTACATAAAAGATACAGAGGGGAATAAATATTATTCTGATAAAGAAAAATGCCAATTGATGGAGGAAACATGGAAAAATGTCTTTAAAATTACAGAGGAGGAAGAACATAACTTTGACAAACAACATTCTGACCAAATTGTTAGATATATTAATGTAAATAGTAATAGAGTTAAGCCTTATCCCACAGTCGAATTTAATAGATTAAACAATGAAAACTATCACACCAGAGAAATTACAATAGAAGAAATTAAAACCTATATTAGAAGATCAAAAAATAAAGCACCAGGCTCCACTAATATAAATATAAAAATTTTAGAAAAATGTACATCTAAAACACTTGAACAACTAAAAAATATTTTTAACGCTTGTTTATCCATTGGATACTTTCCAAGTGCCTTTAAAGAGGCAATAATCAAATTTATTCCTAAAAAAGAAAAAAGTCAAATAAATCCTATTAATTACCGACCTATTTCCTTACTCGAAGTACCTGGAAAGATTTTCGAAAGGCTCATTAAATCAAGATTAAACAACTTCTTATCTGAAAATAATATAATAAAAGAAAGACAACATGGATTCAGGACATACAAAGGAACACATACTGCAATCACAACAACATTTGAATTCATTGCCAACGCCTTAGCAGAAAGAAGACAGGTATATATGGTGTTGAGAGACGTTGCAAAAGCGTTTGATAAGGTCTGGCATAACGGCCTCAAATATAAAATACTGAGATTAGGCCTCCCTGACATCCTAGAAAAAAATTCTATGTAACTTTTTAAATAAGAGAAAAGCAAGGATAAATATAGGTAATGTGTTTAGTAACAGTATGGAATTATTAAGTGGTGTCCCACAGGGAAGTGTTTTATCGCCAACCTTGTATACATTATATACCAACGACCTTCCCCCACCTGAATATGGATGCCTAGACACAATGTATGCGGACGACATCACTCAAATAATAACATCACCGAGCAAATCCAAATTAATGATGAAAGTTAAAGTCGAACGAGAAATTGAAAGAATAAATAAGTTTGAGAGAAAATGGAAAATTAGAACCAGTGAAGAAAAATTCAAAATTATACCTTTAGCGCAACGTAAAACAAAGAAAATAACTGTTAATGGAAAAGACATTGAAACTAGTAATGGCGGAAAACTTCTTGGTATTAACATCACAACTACTGGGTTCGTAGGACATATTACTAAAACAATAAATAAAGGAAATGGAATACTATCACAACTAAGAAGATTTAGTAATTTAACACCAAAAATAAAAACTACACTAGTAAAAACATTACTAATACCAGGCATGGAATACCCGTCAATCCCTATTTGTATGGCCTCAAGGACTCAGAAAAGAAAAATGCAAACAGTTATAAACAAAGCATTAAGATTCATTCATTGTAACGAACAGGAGCATTTAAATTCTTATAATCTACACATTAAATATAACATTACTCCTTTAAATATATCAAACCATTATAAAGCACAAAAAACATGGGAAACAATAAGAATAAGTGAAACCGAACAATACGAACTGCTAGTGACACCCCATGACAATATACATACATGGTTCCCTAAAACTAGTAATATAATTAGAATGGAGGAACCACATTCAATTATTACATGAATATTTTATATTTTCCACCTTTTGCTTAATTTAAAATTTGGGTAATGGTAATACTAACAATAATATTAAGATTTGTGTTAATGGTAATACTAACAATATTAACAACAATGATAAATAAATAAGTAAATAGTTAAATAATAATAATGGTATTATAATAAATAAACAAATGAATAAATAGGTAAACAAATAAATAAACAAATAACTAGCAAAGTGGTCAAGCCCACTATCTATTCATTCTCTTACTTTCTTTCACCCAATCTCTTCACCCCCCCTTTCTCTTTAGCTAGCTCTCTATTTCTTCACCCCTCCTTTTTAATATAAAACCGCGCCGCCAGTCAATAACAGCGAAAAAATGTACTGACAGAGGTTTTCTGGCTTTTAATATGAGAGTTTCCAATCATGATATTAAACAAGAAACGTATATACCCGTTCGATGTTGCATGAAGTGTTTTTCATTGGAAGATCATGCAACAAGAGACTGACTGCAAGAAAGGAACTGAATACAAACTTTGCTCAGAATGTGCCCAAGAGGGTCATGTATGGCATCAATGCAAAGAGTTAATTAAAACATGCGTGAATTGTAATGAGAACCACAGCACTATGGCCATGCGTTGCATGAAGAAAAAGGAAATTATACGACAAGAGAGATTGGAGGAAAGCAGAAAGAAAAATTTTTCTTACGCAGGCGTGGTTAAGTGCAACACGTCACAGCACACACCTTCCCACCACAACAGGCTAACGCAAATTACTCATCATTAAAGCTTTCCTCTATTCCACAATTCACTTTACTTTCCTTTCCAACTCTTGCGTAAAAAAGCGGCTGTCACCGTAGTGTTGAAGTAGTACTGTATAGGAATGAGCACAGTACAGCTAATGTTTAACTATGAAGGTATATAGCGGACCCCAAACTGTCTTAAAATTGACCAAGTGGAGCGCGGGACCCACTCACTACGCTCTCTCTCATCGTGCACTAAGGTAGCGCGTAGTAAAGGTAGCCGCATACCCCACAGCAAAGGAGTACGAGTTCGCGCTGAAAAATATAGTAGGGAGGCATGGTTGTTGACTCAACCTCTTAAGCCCTCTCTCGCGCTGAATGCTGCATACGTGCGTCAGACTTCATCAGTCCTAACCACTTGGTTCTCTCTACCTATTACTAAGAAGGTACCGAGGCTATATATATATATATATATATATATATATATATATATATATATATATATATATATATATATATATACGAAGGGTGACGGTTAGTGATTGAGATGCCAGTACTGGTGACGACCATTGGCATATCGAGCGTGTTACGTGGTGGCGGAAAAATTACTGCTAGTGAGAGCAAGCCACGCACAATGTATATAATCACCCACATATTCCGCGTGCAGACTTTTACGACTGTCTTCATGCACCCCCTCCTCTCCTTTTGGAAGAGAAGCTTCACGGCATTAGCTGTGGCTCCTCGTGGCGGCGCACATGGTGTGGTGTTTGCCAAAGCGAGTCGCCTTCAATGCAGCGACCACTCTGACTTTGTGATGGTTAGTTACTCCACTATCCGTGCGATAATTCATCTCGTAGGTTAAAGAATCATAACTTTAACCATTCCACACTGACGCAGCTTCTATCGAACGGTCGGTTGGAACGAAGCACACCTTTTGTATCTTTTCGTGAGCAAAGACGGGTTAGACGTTTCCCAGCAGCTTACTATTATTATACTTATGAATGGTGGTGTAACATTGTTTATTTCCATTCATTCCCCCTTAGAGTGAAGGGACGCGGCGTCGCGGGCCAATGCTGCCGGACGCTTAGCGCTATTTACTATTATTACTATCAAAGATTTTTTTTTGATGTAACATAGCTACCTGGTTTTAATTAGGTTAGGTTTATTGAGGTTAGTTTAGTTTTGATTAGGTTAGGCTAGGCTAGGCTAGGTTTGGTTCAGTTAGGTTAGATTAGATTAGATTAGGTTAGATTAGATTAGGTTAGATTAGGTTAGATTAGGTTGGGTTAGGCTAGGTTAGGTTAATTAATCCTAATCTCAATTATAGCGATTGAGCACCTTCTTTATATGTATATTCTTATTGTTATGTTTGCTTAGATTAGGTTATATTTGTTTAGGTTAAAAAAAAACAAAAAAATAGTTAGGTTAGGTTAGGTTAGGTTAGATTACTTTTATTGAGGTTAGTTTTGTTTTAATTAGGTTAGGTTTATTGAGGTTAGTTTAGTTTTGATTAGGTTAGGCTAGGTTTGGTTCAGTTAGGTTAGATTAGATTAGGTTAGATTAGGTTGGGTTAGGTTAGGTTAGGTTAATTAATCCTAATCTCAATTATAGTGATTGAGCACCTTCTTTATATGTATATTCTTCTTATTATTATTATTATTATTATTAAAAAAATAAATAAATAAAAATCTGAAAATATATTATTTTTCGTGCGTGAGTGATATCACCCGCCATTGGGTTAGGTTCACTGTCAAGACAGACAGACAAAAGCACGGTAGCATGTTTGATAGATAGTGCAGCGTTAAAACTTTCACTCTCCTGTATATTATATTGACTAAGTCATTGTATATGTGTTTTTGTTGAGATTTCCCTAAAAGATCTATTCAAGACCACGTTTTCTTTGTTACCTCCTAGGGGAGAATAAACCCCCCCCCCAACACATACAAACAAAAAAATCTAATGACACCAACTGATAGGCGTGATCAAATTATATCAGTATTTCTTCTGTCAAACTAATCGTTAACATTGGGTTCCTTATAATAACTCGAGAACTATGATGATGATGATGATGATGATGATAATGATGATGATGATGATGATGATGATGATGATGATGATGATGATGATGATGATGATGATGATGATGATGATGATGATGATGAGGTTTACGGCCGGCAAAACACTACTATTACTCCTACTACTACTACTACTACTACTACTACTACTACTACTGCTACTACTACTACTACTGCTACTACTACTACTACTACTACTACTAATAATAATAATAATAATAATAATAATAATAATAATAATAATAATATAATAATAATAATAATAATAATAATAATAATAATAATAATAATAATAATAATAATAATAATAATAATAATAATAATAATAATACGAATACTTCCACGGGCATGGAAAAAAGTATTGACGGCTTTTTTTTTCCCCGTTTTTTTTTTCGGAAGGTGGCGATGGAAAGAAACTATCTCGCTCACCTTCAAACTTCCACGGGCTCTACGAGGCCTGCCTTTGCATATAAGCTCATGCCTAATACTTCCCGCTAATACCATGCTATCAAACAACATTTGGGAAAACTCTGGTCGGAAAAGAATTTCCCCTTGCAATGGCATATAACTCGGGCGGGCGGGCAGGCGGGCGGCAGGAGCTTGCTTCGTTCTGACCAATCACAAGCCAGGGTTTCAGCTCATGGGGTAGGGAGAATCTGTATATATAGTCCGAGTAGGTGAGCCGCGCGGCCAGTCAATAACAGCAAAAAAATGTACTGACAGAGGTTTTCTGGCTTTTAATATGAGAGTTTCCAATCATGATATTAAACAAGAAACGTATATACCCGTTCGATGTTGCATGAAGTGTTTTTCATTGGAAGATCATGCAACAAGAGACTGACTGCAAGAAAGGAACTGAATACAAACTTTGCTCAGAATGTGCCCAAGAGGGTCATGTATGGCATCAATGCAAAGAGTTAATTAAAACATGCGTGAATTGTAATGAGAACCACAGCACTATGGCCATGCGTTGTATGAAGAAAAAGGAAATTATACGACAAGAGAGATTGGAGGAAAGCAGAAAGAAAAATTTTTCTTACGCAGGCGTGGTTAAGTGCAACACGTCACAGCACACACCTTCCCACCACAACAGGCTAACGCAAATTACTCATCATTAAAGCTTTCCTCTATTCCACAATTCACTTTACTTTCCTTTCCAACTCTTGCGTAAAAAAGCGGCTGTCACCGTAGTGTTGAAGTAGTACTGTATAGCAATGAGCACAGTACAGCTAATGTTTAACTATGAAGGTATATAGCGGACCCCAAACTGTCTTAAAATTGACCAAGTGGAGCGCGGGACCCACTCACTACGCTCTCTCTCATCGTGCACTAAGGTAGCGCGTAGTAAAGGTAGCCGCATACCCCACAGCAAAGGAGTACGAGTTCGCGCTGAAAAATATAGTAGGGAGGCATGGTTGTTAACTCAACCTCTTAAGCCCTCTCTCGCGCTGAATGCTGCATACGTGCGTCAGACTTCATCAGTCCTAACCACTTGGTTCTCTCTACCTATTACTAAGAAGGTACCGAGGCTATATATATATATATATATATATATATATATATATATATATATATATATATATATATATATATATATATATATACGAAGGGTGACGGTTAGTGATTGAGATGCCAGTACTGGTGACGACCATTGGCATATCGAGCGTGTTACGTGGTGGCGGAAAAATTACTGCTAGTGAGAGCAAGCCACGCACAATGTATATAATCACCCACATATTCCGCGTGCAGACTTTTACGACTGTCTTCATGCACCCCCTCCTCTCCTTTTGGAAGAGAAGCTTCACGGCATTAGCTGTGGCTCCTCGTGGCGGCGCACATGGTGTGGTGTTTGCCAAAGCGAGTCGCCTTCAATGCAGCGACCACTCTGACTTTGTGATGGTTAGTTACTCCACTATCCGTGCGATAATTCATCTCGTAGGTTAAAGAATCATAACTTTAACCATTCCACACTGACGCAGCTTCTATCGAACGGTCGGTTGGAACGAAGCACACCTTTTGTATCTTTTCGTGAGCAAAGACGGGTTAGACGTTTCCCAGCAGCTTACTATTATTATACTTATGAATGGTGGTGTAACATTGTTTATTTCCATTCATTCCCCCTTAGAGAGAAGGGACGCGGCGTCGCGGGCCAATGCTGCCGGACGCTTAGCGCTATTTACTATTATTACTATCAAAGATTTTTTTTTGATGTAACATAGCTACCTGGTTTTAATTAGGTTAGGTTTATTGAGGTTAGTTTAGTTTTGATTAGGTTAGGCTAGGCTAGGCTAGGTTTGGTTCAGTTAGGTTAGATTAGATTAGATTAGATTAGATTAGATTAGGATAGATTAGATTAGATTAGGTTGGGTTAGGTTAGGTTAGGTTAATTAATCCTAATCTCAATTATAGCGATTGAGCACCTTCTTTATATGTATATTCTTATTGTTATGTTTGCTTAGATTAGGTTATATTTGTTTAGGTTAAAAAAAAACAAAAAAATAGTTAGGTTAGGTTAGGTTAGGTTAGATTACTTTTATTGAGGTTAGTTTTGTTTTAATTAGGTTAGGTTTATTGAGGTTAGTTTAGTTTTGATTAGGTTAGGCTAGGTTTGGTTCAGTTAGGTTAGATTAGATTAGATTAGATTAGGTTGGGTTAGGTTAGGTTAGGTTAATTAATCCTAATCTCAATTATAGCGATTGAGCACCTTCTTTATATGTATATTCTTATTATTATTATTATTATTATTATTAAAAAAATAAATAAATAAAAATCTGAAAATATATTATTTTTCGTGCGTGAGTGATATCACCCGCCATTGGGTTAGGTTCACTGTCAAGACAGACAGACAAAAGCACGGTAGCATGTTTGATAGATAGTGCAGCGTTAAAACTTTCACTCTCCTGTATATTATATTGACTAAGTCATTGTATATGTGTTTTTGTTGAGATTTCCCTAAAAGATCTATTCAAGACCACGTTTTCTTTGTTACCTCCTAGGGGAGAATAAACCCCCCCCCCAACACATACAAACAAAAAAATCTAATGACACCACCTGATAGGCGTGATCAAATTATATCAGTATTTCTTCTGTCAAACTAATCGTTAACATTGGGTTCCTTATAATAACTCGAGAACTATGATGATGATGATGATGATGATGATAATGATGATGATGATGATGATGATGATGATGATGATGATGATGATGATGATGATGATGAGATGATGATGATGATGATGATGATGAGGTTTACGGCCGGCAAAACACTACTATTACTCCTACTACTACTACTACTACTACTACTACTACTGCTACTACTACTACTACTGCTACTACTACTACTACTACTACTACTACTACTACTACTACTACTACTACTACTACTACTACTAATAATAATAATAATAATAATAATAATAATAATAATAATAATAATAATAATAATAATAATAATAATAATAATAATAATAATAATAATAATAATAATAATAATAATAATACGAATACTTCCACGGGCATGGAAAAAAGTATTGACGGCTTTTTTTTTCCCCGTTTTTTTTTTCGGAAGGTGGCGATGGAAAAAAACTATCTCGCTCACCTTCAAACTTCCACGGGCTCTACGAGGCCTGCCTTTGCATATAAGCTCATGCCTAATACTTCCCGCTAATACCATGCTATCAAACAACATTTGGGAAAACTCTGGTCGGAAAAGAATTTTCCCTTGCAATGGCATATAACTCGGGCGGGCGGGCGGGCGGGCGGCAGGAGCTTGCTTCGTTCTGACCAATCACAAGCCAGGGTTTCAGCTCATGGGGTAGGGAGAATCTGTATATATAGTCCGAGTAGGTGAGCCGCGCGGCCAGTCAATAACAGCAAAAAAATGTACTGACAGAGGTTTTCTGGCTTTTAATATGAGAGTTTCCAATCATGATATTAAACAAGAAACGTATATACCCGTTCGATGTTGCATGAAGTGTTTTTCATTGGAAGATCATGCAACAAGAGACTGACTGCAAGAAAGGAACTGAATACAAACTTTGCTCAGAATGTGCCCAAGAGGGTCATGTATGGCATCAATGCAAAGAGTTAATTAAAACATGCGTGAATTGTGATGAGAACCACAGCACTATGGCCATGCGTTGCATGAAGAAAAAGGAAATT
>JAPQNM010001166.1:190000-197500 GCA_029783475.1 Metacarcinus magister | reverse complement strand
GAATATGGTGTTAAATTTTGAATTACTTTAAAACCGAGCCATTTTTCATCCTTTTTAACCAATGGAATTTAACATTATTTTACATTATTGGTCAATTTTGGCTTCCTACTCATTAGTTTTGATGAGGTTGTGGTGATGGTAGTGGTGGTGGTGGGTGGTGGTGGTGGTGGTGATGTTTGTTGAGAAAGATGAGGAAGAGAAAGGGAAGGAAGGATGGTGGAGAGAGGGAAGAAAGGAAACGAAGGAAGGAGAAAGAAATGGAGGAAAGAAGGAAGGAATGGAGAAAAGGAAAGAGGAAGGAAGGGATAAAGGGAGGAAGGGAAGGGAAGTAGGAAGGGATGAAGGGAATGAGAAAGAGATGGAGGGAGGGAGGGAAGGAGGAAGAGAGGGACGGAAGGAGGAAGAGAGGGACGGAAGGAGGAAGAGAGGGAGGGAGTGAGGGAGGAGAGAGAGGGAAGGAGGGAAGGGAAGGCAGGACAAGGTGACAATGTGTACATGTGTGTGTGTGTGTGTGTGTGTATCTCTATTAATACGTGTATATCTTTCTTTCAGGTTGATGGTAGCGAGCGAATCATGCAGTAAGATGGGACAGTCGTTTCACCTTCACCTGTACATGTGTCAGGCAGGTGAGTTCTGAGGCGCCCTGAGAGAGAGAGAGAGAGAGAGAGAGGCTGTAGCTTGATGGTTACGACTCGGCCTGTCACTCGGAAGGCTTCAGTTCACGCCTAGCAAGCTCAATAAGCAAAGTTTTCACTGATGTGTGTGTGCAGATGCCATTTTTTTTCGTAGCCACATGCCAGGTTGTGTGACCATCAGTGCATTGTGGGTTCGTCAATAGGTCATTGATAGGTTATGTTAGTGATTCTGGCACCTTGTCTTTAGCGTAAATCATTGTATTTTGTCTTACCCCTCAAGAATCCCACGTTCCCACAAGTCCCCAGGCTTGTTGGGGGTGATGAGGATATCTTATATATGCATTTGCGACGGAAATCAATGTCAAAATTATTCGAAATGGGTCAAAATCTATACGAAAAGTGTGTTATTTGTATCCAGGTGTATTTTGGTGAAGATGTAAAATTTTACCCATAGCTTCACAAATTCTTCTCTCTCTCTCTCTCTCTCTCTCTCTCTCTCTCTCTCTCTCTCTCTCTCTCTCTCTCTCTCTCTCTCTCTCTCTCTCTCTCTCTCATGTCAATTAAACCATTTAGGACATGTGTACGTATGTATGTATGTGTGTAACTGTAGCCTGTTAGCGATCACATGTCAGTTTGAACCCCTCTCTCTCTCTCTCTCTCTCTCTCTCTCTCTCTCTCTCTCTCTCTCTCTCTCTCTCTCTCTCTCTCTCTCTCTCTCTCTCTCATACATCAGATAAAAAAAATAATAAGTCTGAATAGATAAATAAATTAATACATAAATAAATAAATAAATATAATAATTTTTTCTCTCTTTCTTCTTCTTCATCTTCTCTCTCAAAAAATAAGTCTGAATGAATAGATACATACAAATAAATATAATAAAAATAATCCATTCTCACTGCCTCCTCCTTCTTCTGTGCCATCTGCAGGAGTTAAGGAAATGAATACATACAGATAAATATAATATAATAAATCTTTCTCCTCCTCCTCCTCCTGAATACATAAATACATACAGATAGATATAATTTAACCTTTCTCACCCTCACTTTCTCCTCCTTCTGTGCCTTCTGCAGGAGTTAAGGGGCGGGAAGGCGTTTCAGAAGCTCGGATACGCAGAAAAAATAAGTAATTAAATAAATATAATAAAAATAATCCTTTCTCACCCTAACCCTCCTCTTTCTAGTCACCCCCAGGTACTCTAGTCTGCCCCCGGGGAAAGGAGTGATAGTGAGAAGGCTAGAAGAGAGGGATTGGTGGACAAGCAGTAGCAGGGCAGGCCGCCTCCTGCTCCGCCTGCCCCCCTGTCCACTCTGTAAGAAGAATAGTTGGGGAAGGAAGGGGAGAAAGCGTCAGTGAGCCACGTCTCACAGACACCAACAACAACAACAAGAGGTGAATATGAAGACAGCGTGGTTTTAAAGACTGGAAGTTTCCAGTACAGGGACCGGGCGTTCCAGAGTATGAAGTGAGAGGGGAGAACAGAATTCAGTGCGTGAGTGATGTGAAGAATGAGAGTAGTCCTGGCAAGCACTGGAGGAGGCTTTCTTGAAGGCTAGAACCTGTTAGGAGAAGATTAATAAATTTAAGTACAAGTGGTGCTAATCCCATAATGAAGGCTGATAAGGAAAGACCCGAAGCATGCTGGGCCTGTGAAGGTGCCGGTGGAGGCCGCCCAAGGCATGCTGCTGCACTGCCCAGTGAGGGCAGGGGCTGCTGGGCTGCTGGCTGTGTGGCATGTATGTGTCTGAGGCTGAGGCTGGGGAGGTGTGGGTTGAAGTGGGGGAGGAATGGGTTGAGGTAGGAGAGGAGCAGGTTGAGTTGGGGGAGGAGGAGCGGGTTGGGGTAGAGGGCGAGGTGGTAGGGGTGTGGGGAGAAGGAGGAGTACCTCCTGCAGACGGGTATCTCTCCTAGGAGGGGTAGGGCAAGAGGGGGTTTTTGGCTGACGCCTGGGAGAGCGACGGCTCCTCTGGGATTTGGGTGTTTGAGGTGCACAGAGGTTAGTGGGTGGGCGATGAGGGGTGGAGCAGTCCTGGGCAGCCAAAGGAATTATTGTTATCTTTGGGCTGAGTGGTTTGTTAGGGGCAGGTTGTGGAGCAGGTGCAGGTGGGGGGGGGGTGCCTGAGGAGGTGTAATATTCTCCTCTGGTGAGGGAATCGGTCTGAAGGACCCTGGACGGATGCCCCTTAGCTTTCGCTTGACCTCCATTATTGTGTGGGTAGGGTCATGTTGGAGCTGCTGTAATTGCAGTGCCTGGAGGTATGCCGGGCACTGCCTATAGGTGGGGCGGTGGTTGCCATCACAGAAAAAGCATGCTTCAGGCCGGGTACAAACCTCGGCGTCATGGTAACCACTGCACCTCCCACAGCGGTTTTTTGCCGTTGCAGGAGGCGTTGCCGTGGCCAAACAGAAGGCAGCGGGTGCACCTGAGGACAGGGAGGGTGTGGGACCTGACACAGTACACTGCTGAGTTTAAAGCAATCCTATCAGGGAGGGGCCCCCTAAACTTAATACGAATGGCCATATTGGCCATCGTCTGCCCTTCCCTCACAAAAGGTGGGAGTCTGAAAATGTCAATGATCTGTGTTGGGGCATCGTCAAGTAAGGTAAGGTTAGTTAGTATGTCCTGTGTGGACAGTTTCGGGGGATACTGGGTATATCCTCCCGAACATGTAGGTGGGGTCATCGTCTGTCGCAACCCAGCATTTGACAGACCACTCCCCCAGCGTGGTAACTGACTCCGGGGGTTGAGAGAGGTTTTCCAGGTTTGCTACCTCCAATTTTATGCCCCTGCCGCCACCTGTGATGGTCAGGGTTTTGTCAATGTACTTTTTTGCAAATATTGAAGAGTGGATGGCCCTGGTCACTTTACCAGGGTGTATAAAGCACCTGTTCCCCTCAGCAGAGCGGAAGAGGATGAATTTTGAAGAATGGGGTTGCAGGGGTTGAGATTGGCGTGAGGGCACAGCTCTAGCGTTAGGTGAGGGTGGCAAGGCAGCTACTGAGGCGAAGGATCGTGCAATACATTTGCTAGACTTAGCTGTATGCTCGTGGACCTCACCAGACGATGGAGAAGGAGAGCGGGTCCGTTTGGAGACAGTGGTGGTAGCGTCCATTTGGGTGGCAGCATGGGTGGCAGCAGCTGCCGGCGGGTCACAGCCGTCGTCAGACGGCATGAGTCCCTTGCCGTTCGTCGGCTGTTGATGCGGCGGGACTCAATATGCAGTAATCCTGCACTTGGGCACTGGTGTAGTACCCACCAAACCGTAAATAGAGTTTGGGTAGGCGTTGTGGTTGTGGCTAAGAGAGAGGTAGGTCTGCACTCAACCGTGGTTCTAGCAGAATCTCTCTCTCTCTCTCTCTCTCTCTCTCTCTCCTCTCTCTCTCTCTCTCTCCTCTCTCTCTCTCTCTCTCTCTCTCTCTCTCTCTCTCTCGGTAACTCAGGCATTTTGAGAGGTCGAGGAAGGAAGGAAAAGATATATATATATATGTACGTACATGTGTGTGTGTGTGTGTGTGTGTGTGTAGGTAACTCAGGCATTTTGTGTTTTGATGAGAGAGAGAGAGAGAGAGAAAGAGAGTTATCTGCCCTCATTCTTCTATAGAGAGAGAGAGAAAAAAAATATTTGGTTGTGAAAATAGTGAAATTATGTGAATTTGAAAAGGAGAGAGAAAGCAGATTACAGCAACCTAATTAATCTATTATAACTGTGTATAAAGGGCATTAGCAGCTGATACTAACTACTTGAAGGGTAGTTAGGTAAGGTCATTAGAGAAGGAGAGTTGTAATTACCACAAGCAAGGCAGCGGGTTGTAATGTTATGTCCGTACGTACGTGTGCATGCCGAACAACCTAACAACCTAACCTAATCTGACCTTAGTTTAGGGAGTGAGAGAGAGAGTGTGTGTGTTAGGTTAGGTTAGGTTAGGTTAGGTTAGGTGTGCAAGGTTGTTTTATACTTAACTAATTACCACCAGCTTGTAACGGCATCATTAGTAGAGCTGCCGTCTGTGTGCAATTAGGGAACCGGCAGTTAAGTGGCGATTATTTATTTATTCTTTATGTATATATTGTTCATTTTTATTATTATTTATATATATATGTATTTCTTTTCTTGGCCGGTTCTCAAATAGCATGAAATGAATAATAATATGAAAATAGAAAGTAAAAGTAAAAGTAAGCAAGGCCATAACTGAGAAAATAATAATGAATATGTTTATTATCTTGTAAGTTAACTGTATTTTTGTTATATTGAAAACTTTATACTTTTCAAAATTTACACCAAGCAGATTTTGAGTCCAGAATTTTCATTTTATACATAACTTTATTTATTTTTTATTCATATTTCAACATAGACAAAGGTTAGATCAGTTATAATCATGTTTGCAAATTGCCATAACTCATTTATTATCATTATCATCATCATCATTATCATCATCATCATCATCATCATCATTAGCATCATTATCATTATTATTACTCTGCTAACTTATTATATTGCCTTGTATTGTCATCATTTTTAGGCTGGAGTAACTATATATATTAAACAAAAAAGTATATATATATTTTTTTAGCTAATGTGTATACTGTATTTTAATGTATTCTGTATCCTGTATTCTGCTGCTGTTTGTGTCATTTATTATTATTATTATTATTATTGTGTGTTGAAAAACTATTCTCTCTCTCTCTCTCTCTCTCTCTCTCTCTCTCTCTCTCTCTCTCTCTCTCTCTCTCTCTCTCTCTCTCTCTCTCTCTTTTTCTTCACGAGAGAGAATAATTAATAAGTTTTTTTTAGTATTTTGTTCTCTCCGCCCAACAATATCTAGTCAATAATAGTGTTTCTATGTATACTGTGTTTTCCTCCTCCTCATCCTCATCCTTATCCTCATCCTCATCCTCCTTGTCCTCCTTCTCCTTCTCCTTGTCCTCCTCCTTCTCCTTGTCCTCCTCCTCCTCCTTGTCCTCCTCCTCCTCCTTGTCCTCCTCCCCCTCCTTCTCCTTCTCCTTGTCCTCCTTCTCATCCTCATCCTCCTTGTCCTCCTCCTTCTCCTTCTCCTCTATTAATAAATATAAAAATGAACAGTAAAATTAACCTTATTTATATAGCCTTAAATGGGAGTTCAGTTACGTGTTGATGATTACCTAATTACCTTATAATTAATGTGTATATAATGACATTGTTGGTGGATAATTAATTTGATTAGAAAAAGACTGTGGCAACTGACTAATAGTACAATAGTAGTAGTAGTAGTAATGGTGATAGTAGTATAATTAGAAGAAGTAGTAGTTCTTGTAGTAGTAGTAATAGTAGTAGTAGCAGTAGTGGTAATAGTAATAGTATTGGCAGCAGTAGTTGTATTGGTAGTAGTAGTAATAGTAGCAGTAGTAGTTATAATAATAATAATAGTAACAATAATAATAGTAGTAGTAGTAATAATAATAGTAATAGTAGTAGTAGTAGTAGTAATAATAACAATAGGTGCGCATCACTACATTCTTCTGTCAGCTCGGTCCCTTCTATTGTAAACATTGGAAGTCGGAAGAGCAGTGGCAGTGAGTTTGTTTACTATATATCACTAGTGTGTGTGTGTGTGTGTGTGTTGCATTATTACTGTGGCAGGATGTAATGCAGGAAGGAAATAATAATACATCCCTAGAGTGACGACGTATATATTAAACGAAAATCGAGAAATTTATTAGACACAGTAAAGCAATTATATATACTTTAAGATATAGAATGAACCTCCTAACGAGCTTCAACATAACTATTTGTTATATTGAAGTCGTTTTTATCTGAGGAGAAAAATGTATGTGTTAATACACCAAACTAAAATACAAAAATGTAAATAAACAACAATAACGTAATTAAAGCAATGTAAACCATAGAATGAAATATAAAAACAGTGTTCATTACAAGGATATACTTGGAAGTTGAGGATATATGTGTGTCTTACGTCGATAAAGTTGATCATGGAGACATTTTACATTGCATGAAAACAAAAAACTAGAACCAGGATTGGAATGGGATAGGGTTTAAAAACAAGATAAAAATAGTTATGATTTTTCAACATAACTCTGTTATATATGATGGGTATCTATCTCATGAAAAAAAAATATTTAAAAAAAAAATGATACAATTAAATAAAAAATAATAGCTGCTAAACTAAGATCCCAATTGAACAAGGTTCTTTTTCTATTAATTGTTCATTTTATGAGGAATATCTGATATCTTTTCCATCAACATTGGTCAAGTATTAACTGCACAATAATAATATTTGTTTTTCTTAATATCCAAATCAATTTGTTTCTAGAAAAAAAAGTTTCCCAGTGAAAAGACCTGAAACTTGGCTGAAAGTGTTACATTTTTCCAAGCTACAATATAGTTGAAAAAAAACAAAATACATAAAAAAAAATTTCGCCGATTAGAAAAAATGACCAAAAAACACCAAATGTTGAGGTTGATTCTACACATCCACGAGTGTCTGTAAGACTGTTTAACGTGTGGTAAGGCTTGGTTATGAACTGCTTTGAGCTGTAACAGTCATTACAAGTATATACGTGCAGGTGGAGGAGGAGGATATATAAAGTATTATCAACACACACTCCCGCCATTACCAGCCCTGTCTCCTCTTCGGTATTATACTGAAATACCGGTATGTTTTGTGAGCGGTATCGGTATTTTTTCAATACCGCACATCCCTAGGCTGATCACGTATACATAAAACTAAAATAAAGAAATGTATTACACGGGAAAGCAATTACTATTCTTCCTTTACCCCCTCTCCTCCCCCAGGATGTGTTGCAGGTGTGGTGGTGACGGGTGAGGCCTCGTAGTGATGATGGTGATGAGGTGGTGGTGATGGTGAT
>JAPQNM010001166.1:165000-182500 GCA_029783475.1 Metacarcinus magister | reverse complement strand
TATGGGTTTGGAGATGACATCCTAATTTTATGGAAGAACCTGCACATTTACAAGTAAATTTGATGACCTGAATATAAAAGGATGTATCATACAAATGTAAGAAGTACATGACATGATTACTGAAGCTAGAGTTTGAGTATGGTATATAAACTGAAAATTGAAATTAGAGTGTAAGTACTGTAAATTAATATAGTTGACCACTGTCCCACCTGTAACAAATTTTCAAACATGAGTATCTTATTTATTTTCCTTGACTATACAGGTATTGACTAGGATGTGATTGTCACCATGTATTTTGATTGTCACCCTTCTTTTTTATTATTGCCACAACAAAAGGAAATGAACAGCAGTACATCAAAAGAGTTTGTTTATTCCGACGAAATTGCGCATCACGTAAAAAAAAAACATAAGTACAGTCCAGTGGAAATTGGAAAGACAGAGGGAAAATGCCACCTGTGTCTATGAAAAAAAAAACTGTGTCTACGCCCTCACTGTACACACACTGTACATGCTTAATGAAAGAGGTCCTGAAAGTGACCGTATCAGTATGGCACCCTGCAGGACAGCTGTTGGCACAGTCTTGCTGGCTATGCGCCACTTAGCACTAAAATGCCTCCCGCAGTGTTTCCCATCACAGTGTTCTGTTCTGCCAATCTGGTTGGCCCTCTTCCTGTTTCATCACTGGTCAATATGGCAGCACTTGTGACCTTACTTTATTTTTCTAGGTCACCTCAATATAACTATACCCTTCGTGGGTCAGGGAGTAGTGCGGCATTAATAGGGTTGCGGGGGCGTAGAGAGATCACTCGGGGAGACAAGAAGTGGTGACGCTCCCCTCCATCACTACCAGCTGTACAAATATATTAGTCTCATTAATATTTACACTCTAGGTCATCACAGGCATTCATAACAACACAAAAGTGTATCTCAGATTGGTGCCCTACACATGGGCTGCCCAAATAGGGAAAATAGGTCTGATGCAGGATTTCACATCAATGCAATGCTGCAAGCCAGCCAGGGTGCATCAAGGTGGCAAGGTGGAGGGTCATTGAATCAGTTGTAGATACTTGTTTTCTTCCTGCAGTGAGGTAAGGGAGGAGGTCATGTCGTTAATCACCATGTTGGAGGTCTCAGCCAAGGCAGATGGGAGAGGTGTGGCAAACCTTGAGGCGTTGTGTGTGGCTGTGGAGGTATGCTGTTGATGTTGTGGTGGTTGATTAGGAAAGAGGCCAGCCTGTGCTGTAGGCCCTGAGTAGCCAGCTACAGTGCCATTAGGGTTGAGTTTTGGCTTCTGGTCAGTGGTGCTAGTTACTTCTTCCTTCACCACAGTAGAACTCCAGCTTTGGCACTGTTGCACATATTCTAATGTGCGCTGGTATGTATCTGGCTTCATGAAGTTCTTATTATTGCTTTTACTGTCCAGTGCTGAACCATCCTCCCCAGCTTTGGTGTCTCCAGTTGGGTTGACAACTGCAGCAGAAACTGATGGCCCAGCTGGTAATGTAGTTGTTGTCATCGCCGCTGCTGCCGTCGCTACTGCTGCTGCTGCTGTTGTTGTTGTTGTTGTTATTGTTGTTGTTACTGCTGCTACTGCTGCTGCTGCTGCTGCTGCTGCTGCTGCTGCTGCTGCTGCTGCTGCTGCTGCTGCTGCTGCTGTGTCGGGGGTGTCTGGTGGCTGTGGTTGCACTGTCTTGCTGGTGGTTAGTGTGCCTACTGCACCAGAAAGAGTGCCACTGGGAGTGCTACAGGCAGCAGAATCATTGGCCACCGCTGCACTGCTGATCTTTGGGGAATTCCTTGTCTTTCCACCTTTGCTCTGGGAACTCTGGCTGACATCACGGCATTGAACATCACCTGACATGGATGCTGAATAGGGCATTGGCATAATCATGGGATTTTGGTACTGGTGCCCCATACCCAGATACGCCATTGGTGCCTGATTTCCCATCATTCCCATTTGCTGTTGCTGTATCCCTTGTTGCTGTTGTGCTCCTTGTGTCTGGGGTCCATACTGTTGGCCACCCTGGAACTGGTTCATATTCATCTGAGAGCCGTGCCAGGTGGTCACTGGTCCATGCTGGCCTTGGTAGGTACTCATGTCTCCTGTAACGTTCCCACCTCTACCCTGGCATCCTGCACATGGTGCTTGGTAGGCTGGGGTAGGCAAGTTCGGAGGAGCCAAATGACCACAGGCATGAACTGGGCCATACCCACCTTGCCCCATGCCATACCCACTTCCTCCCTGCTGCAACCCCAGCCCCCCATATCTCCCCTGCTGCTGCTGCTGTTGTTGCATCATAGGGTTGTAAACATGCTGTCCCATCATCTGCTGGCCTTGTTGCTGTGGATACTGCTGTTGCGAGTATTGTTGTTGTTGTTGTTGTTGTTGTTGTTGTTGTTGTTGTTGTTGTTGCATGTATCCCTGGGGGATAGGCTGTTGGTGATGGTACTGCTGGGACATCTGACTGAAGCCTTGAGCCATGCCAGGAGCAGGCAGTCCTGTGCTAAATTGCTGTTGTGGAGGCACCTGTGCCTGCATTGCAGCTCCACCATATCCATGGGAAGGAGAAGGGATGGAATACCCTGGGGAGGCCTGTGGGTACTGGTAGAGGGTTGCTGGGGACGGCATGGGTTGATTAGAATAGGCTGGGCTGATCATGGGCTGGTTAGAATAGGCTGGGCTGGACACAGGCTGGCTGCTGTAGGCAGGGGAGGGCATCTGTTGGTTTGGCAAGGTATTGGGGGTTCCATTACCTAGTCTTCGTGAGTCCTTAGTGTCACACTTGGACTTCTCACCTCCAGTTCCCTTCTGAAAGGGAAGGCAAAATTATGCGAAAGTAAGACATGAATCTAATTATAAGAAATGAAGCACATGATAACATCCTAAGGGTAACCTTCTTTCATCATCTCACCTGGTTGAGGTAGTGGACCATGTCATCAGGCAGCACCAATTTGTTCTCAATTGGCTCATCCTCAGCCACTTGGTCCAGCTGCAAGCCATGATTGGGGTGGTGACGGGGCGTGATGGGTGGCAGGGGCGGGCGTTGGTTAAAGGTGTAGCTGTGGTGGCGCTGCAGTCTGGGTGTCCCTTCCTCCTCTGGCCCCAGACCACGTTCCAAGGGTCTCACAGGGTCAGAGGCACGTCGGGGCCCATCACAGCGGCTTTGGTGGTGCTGATGGGTGTGATGAGAATTATGACCATGGCTATGAGTACTGTTGTGATGGTGAGTGTGATGTGGGTCTATGTGGCCAAGAGGACCCATGGAATTGAAATTATTTCCCCCTAGTGATGCACTCATGGCAGCCATGGAACTGTTGTTGTTGGGCCAACCACAGCCACCACCTTGTAGGTTATCTTGGCTGAGGGACATGTTCTGGGTCTGTAGAGGAGGTACTGCATTAGTGGAACTCGCTAAATTGATGTAAGTAATGTTTAACAATATTTTTGAAAGTACAAGTTCATATAGAAATTTGCATTGCATGAGAGAAGACACACATGAGTATATTTTACCTGCACCACCAGATTTGAGGTATTGTACAGCTCACTGGTGGCCATGGCTCGTCGCTGCAGCTTGGCTAGGTGGGAGCTCATGGACTGGGCAATTCCTGCCATATTAAAGTTGGAGTTTTCTGAGGAACGCCGTGAGGAACCTAATGAGATGGGGTCGTATGGAGAGGGCACCATATTTTGGCGTCCCATAGATGCAGCCGACACCTGGGATACCTCACTGGACCTACGGCTAGCTGGGTGGAGGGAAGAATCACTTCTCATGCTCCCATAGTAGGTGCTGACAGTGGAGTTGGAGTCTCTGCGATTGTTCTGGACAGTAGTCTGTCCTGGCCGGAAGTTGAGGTCTATGAGGGTTTTGCGTGTCTGCTGTGGTGTGGTCATCCCTCCTGTCATCTTGAGGTCAGTGATGCGCTGTGACAATTCCCCAACACCACCATTACCCAGGGTACGGCGTGGCCCACCAGGGATGTTGGGTAGGATGTTTGCCAAGCCTTTAGCCTGAAGACGGTTTTTTAATCTGTTTCTGAGGTTGCGCTCCTGCAGGTTGATTTGACCTCCTATGGAGCCCTCAAGACCATTGAGCGCTGCAACCCCTACTGGCAGGTCAACACTAGCTTCAAGGTCATCCTCCACAGTGTCCCAGGCTTCCTCTTGCTCTAGCACACTCTCATACCCGCCTGTTGTGCTTATGTTGTTGTCACTGATGGGGCCCTCCAGCAGGCGACTCTGGTCCATGGGTGTGGCCCCGCCACCCACCACTGTATCCATCTGAGGGCTGTGCTGCTCCTGCCCTGGCGATGTGGGATCCTGCACCATACAGAGGAGACACTTGAAATAACTGTACCCAAAACTCACAAACCAAATGATAATTTAGCCTAGAATCCTTCATCTATAATCTTCCATTCCCCTCTCTCTCTTGAAACATTTCTTATCTTACCTCAGATTTAACGGAAGGACTGGACAGAGAACCTCCCTTTCCACCATCAGAGTGTGGTGACCCCTCAGGATGTGCAGCACCTCCCTCCTTGCCTCCTCCACCACCTGCAGGGTTGTTGGTAGGATGGTCATTACCTTTGTGCTTCTTAGAGGCGTAGAAGTCAGCGCCATGCACCGTCTTGACGTGCTTCCTTAGTGAGGAAGGATCCGTGTATCGCTTGGTACAGCCTGGTGCCTTGCATACATATGGTTTCTGTTGGAGGAATTGCACTTCATCAAACTGCCATGATGGAAGCTGATCCTGACTTTATTTTTTTAGCATGAAAAATAACGAACAATAACAGGCAACAAAATCATTAAGAACTACACGAGACAATGACAACATGAAGACAAGCAGTATTGTTGTACTAAGGAACATGAATACAAGACAAACACACACACGCACATCACACACACAAATACACACACACACACACACACACACACACACACACACACACACACACACATCTAATAACCTACCGGATAGGTGGTCCTCATTCGGTGAGCAAGGGGAAAAAGCCAACTATATTAAGTTTCATAGCAAGGGTTTCATGTATGGTATAAAATCGCCTAATGGCCCCCTTCCCCCATTTTTTTTTCTCTCTCTCTCTCTCTCTCTCTCTCTCTCTCTCTCTCTCTCTCTCTCTCTCTCTCTCTCTCTCTAACACACACATACCCACCCACCCACCCATCTACCCACGCACGCACACACACACACACACACACACACACACACATACAGTGACCCACGCCCGCAAGTCATCGCTTAGTCTAATATATCTAAATGAAGATCTGAAGAGCCCACGACCGCCTTTGACTGACCCAAGGTTACTGACGGCCATGCCCACCCCGCCTAACCTAGACTCCGAACAGCCCCGCCTCTACCATTCCCATTCTCTCGACTGCGAGTAAGCTATGCAGCCCCATCGTGACGCCTGCCCACCACACCCCATTGCACGTAACTTAACCACTAATACCCTCGCTTTATCTTTTATTTCACTCTCTTCTCCTTGGTGGCTGAGGCATCGAGCTTCAATCACCCCTGCCTCTAACATCACTGTCGTATCCTTCCCTCATATTGCAGTCAATGTTCTTCCTCGTCCATAAACAGTGTTAGTCTCTTTACTTCCCTCGTCCAGAAACAGTGTTGGACTCTTATATCATTCAGCCTGTTTCATTTTCCTTGGGGAGCATAAGACTCTTATCTTTCCTCCTTGGATTGCTCTCTATGTCACCATTATCAGTTCATCAGTGGGCATCACATCATTCACGTATACATATCTATGGCGTACTTTTTTTTTAATACCTTTTCTTCCCTTCTCTACCTATAATTACATTATTACAAATAGTACATTCATACAATATGCGTTGAGTAGGCATTGCGCGTACAGTACCTATATCTCCCTTTCAAATAGCTATGTCTCTCTCTTCATTGAAATATTAAAGTCGGAACTATTACTCCTCATTTCACTTCTTTAAAATAGTCATCATGACTCTAATCTCGCTTGGGTGATCACTAATCTTTCTTCTCATCCAAGCGTCGCAATACGTTCCTCCTAGTATCATAATCTGAGTGGCCACTATATACTCTCCTTCTCACAATATTTGTGATAAGTAAATATAATAATCTTTTTCTTATATTAAATCCTCGCATCAAAAGCGGACACTGTCGTCCTCTCATATCACTCTCGCTCTTACCTCGTTGGAGTGGGTTCGGTTCTGGTGTTTTGCCCGGTCTGAGGCGTTGGAGAAGGCCTTGGTGCAACCCGGAAACTCACACATGTAAGGCTTCTCCCCCGTGTGTGAGCGAAGGTGGGTCTTGAGGTTTTCCAGTCGCGAGTAAGCTTTGTAGCAACCCTCGAACTGAAAGGAAAGAATACGGTGAGGAGGAGTGTATTACCTATTTATAGTATACAGGATTTCAAATGACTTCGTGGTGCTCTGTCTCCATGTATACACTATATTCCATTATAGTCTTGAATTCATGAATGTTCGCATATACATATCACCTCTGCCTTCAATATAGTCCAGGTATCTTCACATAACTTTAAGAGTAGGTCTTTTTAAAATCATACATTCTTGTCCTCTTATAAAATTATAAAATAAAAAAATCTCTCTCTTTCTCTCTCTTCCCACAGATAAGATAGGTAACTGACTTTTCATGTCTCTTCATATGATATTTCTCTCAAACTTGGAACCATTTTCGTGGCAACTTCTTGTGTCCTCTCAGTCACAATTGTTTATGTTTATGTTTTCTTCTCCAGATGTGGTGACCACATACAACACTGCAGTTTTGGTCGTATCTTTGATATTGGTAATTCTCTCAACACGTCTTCAATCCCTGTGCTCAAAAGCTAGTCAGAGTCAGGCGAGTTGACAACCTACATACTACCATAATCAAAATAATATGGCTTCCTTGTGATACGTTATGTTATTGCCACTCCCAATTATTTTTCTTCCCTTATTAATGTTCTCGGTTCCCATCTTTTACTTGCGACTGGATCTCTTACTTATGTACGCATTTTCCAACTTTTCTAAGACACAACATTTCATATGAGGACACTCCATCTTCCAAAGTCGGTTCTATTCATATAATGTATCTTTTGCTTTAGTCTTTTCTCCACTTTATCCAGCCATGAACAATAATTTGTTTCATAAACTCAGCGATGTGAGTAAGCGCTTCCCTTAGACACGTTGTTGTGTGTGCAAAAGAGAGAGAGAGAGAGAGAGAGAGAGAGAGAGAGAGAGAGAGAGAGAGAGAGAGAGAGAGAGAGAGAGAGAGAGAATAATTGCCCTTAAGATAGGCAGAACACGAAAGTTCACCTTTGGGCAAAATAATCTATATAAGTTTAAATAAAGAGAGAGAGAGAGAGAGAGAGAGAGAGAGAGAGAGAGAGAGAGAGAGAGAGAGAGAGAGAGAGAGAGAGAGAGAGAGAGGTGAGCATTTTTCCCTACTTCCGAAACAAAATAACTCTATTGCATCTCTGAGCTAGACCACCGTCAAGTGTACATTTCTCTCTCCCGCGCGTAACTCTTAATGTTTTTGTTTTTTTTCAACCATCCTCTCTCTCTCTCTCTCTCTCTCTCTCTCTCTCTCTCTCTCTCTCTCTCTCTCTCTCTCTCTCTCTCTCTCTCTCTCTCTCGTTTGCGCAGTTGTGTGTGTGTGTGTGTGTGTGTGTGTGTGTGTGTGTGTGTGTGTGTGTGTGTGTGGTTTTGGTGGGCGTGTAGGGTGTGAATGTGAATGTGTGTGTGTGTGTGTGTGTGTGTGTGTGTGTGTGTGTGTGTGTGTGTGTAGGGGGGGGGGAGAAGTTGAATGGTGAAGGCGGTGTAAGTGTGTGGTGGTGGAGTTGGGATGCAGAGAGGCGGTCTTGGCGGATTATTGCGCTCGCTGTTAAGTCCTTATTGTTTCTGTGTTCACGTCATCATCCATCCGCCAGACACCAAACCCTCCCCCTCCCTGCCACCCATAACCCATGCCCGTTCACAGTTTTCCTCTCCGCCAGCGCGCGAATGTGGCTTGTGGTTACAGGAGGTAGAGGGAGGAGAGGGGTGATAGAGGCAGGAGGGAAGGGGTGAGGGAGGAGGTATGGGCGGTAGGAGATAATAACAGACGCAAGAAATAAAGATATTTGGGAGTGAAGAAATGGGAGGCAGTGCGGTGGTGTTAATCCTAAGGAGGAGAAAGAGGAGGAAGACCAGGATGGAGCGAGGGAGAGGGGCGAGAGAGACGAAGAAAACGGGATGGAGATAAAAGGAGGGCGGGAGAGGGGCGAGAGACGAAGAAAACGGTATGGAGATAAAAGGAGGGAGGGAGAGAGGGCACCGCCGGCCTAACAGGCGTGATATGTGATAATTATGGATAATTAGTTGATACCTGGACGGACGGGAAGGGTGACTGGCTACCACCTTGGGACTAGGTAGGAGACAGTGCCACCTGAGACATGTTTACGCACACAAGATGGCTTACTATTTACGTAGTACATTAAAGTTTATATGGAATTGCAGACAAAGCATCCATACTCAGTAATGCACACAAACACATATTCAGCGTTATACGACACCACAAGGGCTGGATTATTTCGGCAATGTCATAATACTTAAGTAAATAAAGATTAGCATCATCATTAAGGTTAACACTGGCTCCACGTACCACGTGTCAAAAGTATGTTGTCAGCAGTTGATTTGGTAGAATATAGAAACTCATCGAAGACATAAATGCATGTTAGAGAGGTCTCGCCTGAGGCGGAGACCGCGGAAACCTAACAAAGGGTAGTGTAATAGCCATGTTTGAAGATATGAGAAATAGGAAGAGAGTTTCTCTTAGGTATATATATATATATATATATATATATATATATATATATATATATATATATATATATATATATATATATTGTGAATCTCTCACTCAAACAGTGAAAACAAATTGCGCGGGGATTTGTGAAGGCCTGTGTGAGGAGTGGTGTGTGAGGAAGGAACATGGGAGACAAGTTAGATATTTTTGGACTCAAGTTCCCAAGGCAATGGAATGGAATTTGCAATGCATGGAATTTGAACTACCTAGCTAATTAACAATAACATGTAAGTACACTTATTTCTAGTTGCAGCTTTGAAAAACAAAATATCAATCACACTGCTTCAAGATGCAAAATCCTAAGAAAACTGTTGAGGGACAGAGCTAATGCAGTCATCAAAATCTAATGGAAGCCAATAAGGCGATTCAGTGACAATATTATAAAGTCTTGACACCAAATTAGAGTGACCTTTCCCTGCCTTTGATAAGGTATCTTAGCTACACATCATATTTGAAATTTGCTTCACTAGACATCTTAGCTTCGTCAACATACATCTAAGGTGGAAAATTTCACCGACAGGTTAATAGCCATGTATTCATATACTTGGAATAACATAAACTTCAATGTTGATCGTCCCCCAAAAGTCATTTCGACGCGAGGTTCCCGGCATCAATAATGAAAAAAGAGAACAATGGAGTTGATTACAACTTGTTACAAATACCGTAGTTGCCACTTGTTCTTTAAATACATACACCATTTGTGCGCCAAACTTGTATAGATAATGCAATTTCAGGACTTTCTAGTGAGTGACATCGAAGTGTGGCTTGAACACCGTGATGATTCTTTACTCATTTGATGCACTGTACTCTCTCAGTTTGACACACCCTGCATCGTTCTACTGCCATCTCGTGTGTGTGCTATCTCGAGTACACTGTACAATGGGTTTTCTTACGTGCAAGTATTTGTTCCTGTTGTGAGGTAGCATGTGCTTATGTTAGTTTGAATACAGTACAACATGTGCAATATACTACCTGTCAGAAAGATGAATACTGAAGGAGACTTATGAGGTGAATCTGAATATTATTTTTTCTCTGTATTTAGACACGAAAGTTGGTACAGTAACGGATTAAAAACATAATAAACTTTTGCCACTATGGCGGTTTCAAAGACATGTCTGGTTTTCTCAATATTAATGTAGTGTTGTAACCTATAACTGCAAATTTGCATTGAATCGAGTTTATTTTCAAACATCTACAGTGTAAATACAGAGTATACACAACACTAATGCTATTTCCAAGTGGCATTATGAAGTGGATGCGTGAAGGAAGAAGGCAAGGAATGTATGAGCCAAAAGGGATTTGTACAAGGGAAGGGCATGGTAGCGCGAGGGAAGACAGAGATAATAGTTAGATTAGGTAACGTGGAAAGAAAAAGCCTGCGTAAGAGGGAAAGGCATCGGTGTTTGAGAGGGGAGAAATTCATACACTTGAGTGTGTACAAAAAGCAGGTGAAGTACATGAGGCACGAAAACGAAAACGGGTAAGTGACTCAAAAAGTGCTTGAAAGAATGTACCAACCACGTACCGTACACCTGTGAGGCTTCTCTCCTGTGTGTCGTCTCATGTGCACCACCAGCATGTACTGCGCCTTGAAGGGCTTCTCCTCGCGCGAGCAATCCTTCCAGCGACACACGAACGACTTCTTATTGGCGTGGATGTGGTCGTTATTGAGGTGCTGCGGGAGAAAATAGGGACAGGGTTAGGGCTTCGTTATGGTGGAGGGGAGGGGGTGAGGGTTGCGTAATGGGGGAAGAGAAGGGGGTGAGAGTTGCGTTGTGATAGAGGGAAGGGGAGAAGATGAAGAATGCGATGTGATGGAAGGAAAGTGGTGAGGGCTGCGGGTTAAGATGGAGAAGAGGGAAGGGGGTTAAGACTTCGGTGTGGTGGAGTGGATGGAAGGGAAGTCAAGGCTACGTTGTTGGGGAGGGGAGGGGATGAGGTCTGCGTGTGAGAGCACTCAATATTGAGGTCGCAGAAAGCGATGAAGGAGCAGACGTGACGTGCGTTAAGGGCATTGTGATGATGGTGAGGCGCTGGAAAATGCACTTGCTTTTCCTTCACTAATATCTTAAGAACATGTCAATATTTTAATCATGCGGACTAGGCACATGGAACATAAACTGAGATATTGTCGTGCGAGGCAAAGAATGAAAAATATCAGGAGCCCTGTTCTTGCGAGAAACTCGATGGACTACAGACACATGTGAAGAAGGATTTGTAAGCAGATCATACGTAGAACGATTCCAAGGAGGTGCAGAAGCGAGCTGAGGTGGACGAGGGGGCCAGGAGAAGGGACAGGAAGAGGTGAAGACTTTTGATGTTTACGCTGATAGTAGCACCGAAAGTGAGGGAGATGTAACTATCCACAATGCTTGCAAGGATCACGCGTAGGCACAAGAACTGAGGCGTCACTTACACAGGCACTTGAGAAGCCACATTCTGTGACCCCACTCTCGCGATAGGGAAACACGTGTAAATTTAGTCTTCAAAGGGAGGAGACGGTCTAGTAAGTAACGTTAATACGGGCCCAGAATTCAGCACCAGCGACCATAAAATTGTCTCTTTTAACCTAAATCTCGAAGTTTACAAAGATAACGTAAGCGAAGAACTTATCTTCATGTATCGCAAAGGTAACTTTGAAAAATTGAGAAAGCTTTTAGCAGATACTGATTGGAGCATAGTAGAAAACGAAACCGATGTAATTAAATCGTGGGAAAATTTCTATAACCTCCTAAATGGAGCCGTTAAATTATGCATTCCCGTTTGTAAGAGACGTCCATGTAAAAATAAAAATATTAATAAACCAAAATGGTGGAATAGCCAAATTGAGGAAGGATTATTACTTAAAAAGCGCGCATATGGTAAATATTTACAATCACAAAACGAAAACGATAAAATACAATACGAAAGACTAAGACGCGAAAGAAAAAAGATGGTTAGACGAAGTAAAAAAGATCTCGAAATATATATTGCAAATAAAAAAATCCAACCCCAAGGAGTTTTACACCTACGTACGTAATAAAAAAGTTATCACAACTAATATTGGCCCACTCCACCTAAAAGACGATAAGGAAATAAATACAGAATCAGAAATGGCCGAAGTACTAAATGATTATTTTGCATCCGTTTTTACCATTGAAGACACCGATGAAATCCAGGAAATAACCCCAGCTAAACCTAACTTAATTCCTTTAAGCGATTGTCACTTTACTGAGGATACTGTAACTAAGGCACTTGATAAAATTAAAGTAAATAAAACTCCTGGTCCTGATTGTATTGCACCGAGAGTCTTAAAAGAGGCAACATATCAAATCAGCAAACCTTGCCCTTGGCCTTGTGGCTGAAAAAGGAAAACGTCCGCCGCTCTGTCAGGGAAATTAAGTTAATTAACAACTCAAATTAACACATGGTAATCTCTATCTCCCAGTTATTTTTCGCTCCGTCTGCAGACTTTGCACGGTCAGCTAAGGTCACACGGTCAGTTGAATTCCCAGAGAAACCATCTCTCACATGCCTTTCCTCGGCCGAAAACACCTACATCTCTCCGGTCTCCCTCAGATAAGAACAGATGGCGGTGTCATGTTGACCGTCAAGGCTTGAGAAAGCACTCAGTGGAGTCCTGAAGGAAATCTTCGATCAGACACGAGACAAGGAGGAATACCTCTTCTCTTTCCGTCTGTCATTTTTTCGTGTGTTCAGCCGCGAGCCTTTCGTTGTGAATGAAGTAACAAATACACTTTAATACAATCGGGAATATTAATATGTACAAGGAAATGAGCATTTACGGGAGCCTAAGCAAATGCCTTTTGCTGACTAAATCAGGTCAGAATGCGGGCAGAAGTGGGTCAACCAGCAGAGAGTTGCCAAACGCCGCCATTTAAAACACTGGCTGCGTTGTAGTGGAGAGGGAAGTGGATGAGGGTTTCGCTGTGGTGGATGGAAGGGGAACGGTGACGGCTGGGTTGTGGTCTAGGGGAAGGGAGGGTGTGAGCGCTGCGTTGTGGTGGAAGGAGGGGTAGGGATGAGGGATGTGTTGTGATGGAGGGGAATGGGAGAGGTAAGGGCTGCATTGTTGTGAAGGGGAGAGAAAGGAATGAGGGCTACATTGTGGTGAAGAGGAGGGAAAGGGGTGAGGGCTGCGTTGTGGTGGACGAGAAGGGAGGAGGTGAGAGCTACGTTGTGGTGAATGGGAGGATTAGGCGAAGAGGTGAGGGGAGGGGAGATGGCTGCGTCGTAGTGGATGGGAGGAAAAGGTTTAGAGGGCTGCGTTATGGTGGGGGGAAGGGTAGGGAGTGAGGGCTGCATTGTTGTGTAGGAGAGAGGAGGAGGTGAGGTATGCTTTGTGGTGGAGGGGAAGGGGTGAGGGCTGAGTTGCAGTAGTGAAAAAAAATAAAGAGAGAGAGAGAGAGAGAGAGAGAGAGAGAGAGAGAGAGAGAGAGAGAGAGAGAGAGAGAGAGAGAGAGAGAGAGAGAGAGAGAGAGAGAGAGAGAGAGAGAGAGAGAGAGAGCGGGGCTGGACAAATAACAAAGGCTAGGCAACGAAATTACAGAGTTGGGAGAAGAGTTCTGTGTGTTGCCGCCACAAGACAAATGCAACAGCGAGTGAGAATGAGAGTCACCGCGGCTGCCATCACGTGAACACAATCCTTCCCCCACACCCTTTCTTACCCACCTCATCCCCATTCCTAACCCCTGCTTACCTCCTCTCTACCCAAGCTGCTTCTCCCTATCCTTATACCTTTTACCTTTCCACTCTACCTTACCTTCTATCCTTAACCCTCTTCTACCTTTCTATTCCTTTCATGAAAAAAATGTTCTCTCTATCTATCTATCTATCTATCTATCTCTCTTAGATGAGCAGAGATGAGCCTCGTTCTGTTCTATCCTGTTCTCCCACATGCAGTTTACTAGTAGTAGTTTGTAGTATACCTGATACCCTAGTCATAGAGCAACAGGGCTTCAGGTATTTGTTAGTCTTAAATATTCTTATGTATTATGTATTATCTCTCTCTTTTTCTTTCTCTAGAACCACCCACCCAAACAACCAAATCCATTCCTCGATACAACCCACCTTCTCTCTCTCCAATTCCTTTACCTCCTCTACAACATACCTACCCCATAACCACCCGATTAACACACTGCTACCCACCATCCACCTATCACTAAAAAAATCACAACATTACATCTCCACCACCAACAACACCCTCCTTATCCCCACACACACCTAAATCACCCTCACAACCCCATTGCCCTCATACCTCCACTGCTGCCACCCAATCAATACCAAAATGACAATCAGGAAAATTGCAAAATCTAATGGCTCTGCCGATTGGGGGGGGGAGAGAGAGAGAGAGAGAGAGAGAGAGAGAGAGAGAGAGAGAGAGAGAGAGAGAGAGAGAGAGAGAGAGAGAGAGAGATGGTGGCCAAGTCGCCTGCAGCATCAAGGTGACAAATGCCGAGAGGGAAAAATGAGTGTAGGTCCGGCGGTCAGAGATGAAGTAATGAGAACATCAGGTGAAAAACAGCAAGGAGGAGGAGGAGGAGGAGGAGGAGAAGGAGAAGGAGAAGGAGAAGGAGGAGGAGGAGGAGGAGAAGGAGGAGGGCTTGAAGGAAGAGAGAGAGAGAGAGAGAGAGAGAGAGAGAGAGAGAGAGAGAGAGAGAGAGAGAGAGAGAGAGAGAGAGAGAGAGAGAGAGAGAGAGAGAGAGAGAGAGGTATGTAGTGAAAAATGAATGAGTTTGCATGGATGGAGGTGGAGAGTGAAACTTAGAAAACTATCCATTTATCTTGCTACGGTCTCATTCTGTTTCACTTTGTCGTCATACTCTTCGTTATGGGCGGCATGAGGAGTGGGTGGGCTGGTAGGCTTCAGGCGGGAAGGAGGATAGGACGGAGAGAGAGAGAGAGAGAGAGAGAGAGAGAGAGAGAGAGAGAGAGAGAGAGAGAGAGAGAGAGAGAGAGAGAGAGAGAGAGAGGTGGGGGGAGGAGGGTTGGGAGGTAGGAAGGTGGGTGGTCACTGCAGCGCAAGAACTTTCAACTTCTTCCCTCAGGCAGTCGATTTATCAGAGTCCTCTTGATGAAGTTGTCACCTCCTCCTCCTCCTCCTCCTCCTCCTATAGTCTCTCTCTCTCTCTCTCTCTCTCTCTCTCTCTCTCTCTCTCTCTCTCTCTCTCTCTCTCTCTCTCTCTCTCTCTCTCTCTCTCTCTCTCTCTCTCTCTCTCTCAGGAATGATAGAGAAGAAGGGACGGAGGGAGATATGTGTAAATACCAGCGATAGAGAATGAAAGAAGTACAGCATAACGGAGTGTAAAAGAGAGAGAGAGTGAGAGAGAGAGAGAGAGAGAGAGAGAGAGAGAGAGAGAGAGAGAGAGAGAGAGAGAGAGAGAGAGAGAGAGAGAGAGAGAGAGAGAGAGAGAGAATTAGTAACGAACTTCACCTTCACCAAGTCGTCCTGCGTGTTGAAGTCTTTGTTACACTCCCGCCAGTGGCAGTGAGTTTCGATGAAATCCGGCGGCTCCTCCTTCAGGCCGTCATCGTCTCTAGCAGAGGCGCTGACGGGCCCACATGCTCCCGAGGTAGTGCTGGAAGCCTCCTTTTTCTCCTTGGAGCTTTTCTCCTCCTCTATAGTGCTGGAGATGGTTGGGGACTCCTTCTTTACCTGCTACAGGAAAGAGGATGTCAAGAGGTTAGCAGGCTACAAGTATACTCAGACGAGGCTTTACAGAGGTGTAGACACCTACTTTTCAAATTCAAATTAGAAATATGAACTGACAATAACAATAACTTGCATTTTCCTGATGGAACAGCAAAATGTGCCCTCCCTTTCACTCTTTACTACACCTGTGATTTGCCTTGTAATGTGCAAAGTCAACTTGTGAACTCCCTAGTGTCCTGAGGTAGACATGTAATCGTGACCTCATTGACCTTACCACCCCAGTGAGTTCAACTTCAACATTAACAGCTCATCTCAACTCTTAAGTGTTATATTATTGTCTAAAGTTACAGTTTTACTACTGCACGTTTCCGTTAATATGTCCTATACACATCACACATTAATTTCTAACATTTGAAATACATATGTGATACACTCGATAGGAAATCAGTGTTATTCCTAATATAGCCGCATTCCTTTCCTAATTCTACTAACTTTGGAACCTGTCGGACCCATTATTTTAGTTTCCTATCTCGAAATAGTAAACAAGTGATAAGCCTAACCACAAAATGCGCCGCACAGAGTGACTTTGATATTCGCTCCTACAATCATGTGACACTCTTCAAGAGTTTATTATTGTTTTTTATGGGGGCACACGCTATAGCTGCGCGTAGCTGCAGGAGTTTAAGCCGATAATTACTCAGTTGCATTCGGATCGACATCACAATCCTCGTTCAATGTCAGTCTTGCAAAGGACGCTTTGCCCGGCAATACTGTGTCCGCGGAAATAATGTTTGCCGTTTGTATGTTAACAATACGCATATAAGGAGACTACAGAGACGGTTAAGGCCTTAAAACAAGTAATACTGAGAATGTTTTTCCTGGAAGCGATCTGACTCTCCCATCCATTGACCTAACCTCTTCACCACCTATTCCCTCCTACCTACCCTCCCCTACCGCCTCCTCCTCCTCGCCCGCCTGACTCATGGTATTGCCACACACGTCATTCGCCTGCGTCTTGTACACCTGTGTTCGACGCAGATACGCCAGACAGAACCGGAGCCCTGCCCACACTGCTTGGTGGAGGAGGAGGACCCTCTTCACCACTACCTGCTCCGCTGTCCAGCGACACACGTCCTCCGCCCCCGTGTGGCCTGGACTCAAGGGACTGAGTCCGTTGAGGCGGCCCGTGTTGTCGCTGCAGCCAAGATCCACATACTAGAGGTGTGCACAATGTACCCGCCGCCACGTTAGCTACGTAAATACCAACGCACAACATTTACGGGTTCTAGATAGCCCGTGTGTCCCCTAGATGGGGACACGATAGACAACCAACCAACTACCCTCGAACGTTGTCAGCTCAGATAGCGTCGAAACTTTAAAAATGCCTTGATAATTAATTGCTACATATCGAACCGCCGGTTGGCACTGTTCGCTTCAAACTAATTAAGCGTTTATATTTTGTGGCCTCTGTACTTCAAACTCGTGTCTATAAAGTTAGTTCTGTAAATACAACATTCTTTTCACTGTCCTCTAAAATTCCGGGTAGTTTTTCGATACTTTATTCTCTTTTTTCCGACCAGCCTCGGCTGGAGGGAGGGAGATGGGGAGGAGCATTCTATTGTTATATCCTTTCTCTACTAATAAAAGTTTGTGTAGTTCCGTGAAATCAAATAGCCAATTGACCTACAAGTTTGTTGCTATTTGTATTCCTTGATAATCCTTTATAAAAAATGAAAAAAACAACTCTGAGCTAAGGAGTAATATAGGTGATTAATTCATAAATCAAAGGTTCTGTTATATAATTTTCAGTCAAAAACAGGTAATGGTAAGGTCAATAAAGAAGCATGTTATGGCCGCCTGTACAGAAAAAAAAAATAATGAGTCTCGAAAAGGAAGACAAAATTTGGTTCTGATTGTGCCATGAAATTTCTCGCTTGAAAGTGTGCAAGTCACAGGATGAAGGAGAATATAAAAAAAAAAAGGCAGCCCGGTCTGTCTGTCTCAG
>JAPQNM010001166.1:160000-162500 GCA_029783475.1 Metacarcinus magister | reverse complement strand
AAGGACATAGGGACATCCTACATCTACGGGACGCCTTCTCAGTCTCGTAAACCTCCTCCCAACACACACACACACACACACACACACACACACACACACACACACACACACACACACACACACACACACAAACACACATACATACACACACACACACACACACACACACACACACACACACACATACACACACACACACGAGCTACATCAAAAGCTACACTCGAGGCGACATTGGAATAGCTTTTATAATTTTCTCCATTCCTTTAACTCTCTCTCCATTTTTTGTCGCAGGGAGGAGAAGCCGCGTCCCTCCAGCAGCCGCCACGGAGGCTCGCATGATGTCGGGTGTGTCGCCCAGAGGAGACACGGGCGTGAAAAATGACGAGGGCGTATTAGCATCAGACGATCGAAGTGGCTATATTGGGATGGTGTGTCCCTCCCTCGCGCGGCTTCTGGCCCGACCCTCGCTAATCTATTCGCTGCTCCGCCGTTAATCCATACACGCCTCTCGATGCTTAACATAAATCTACATAGTGTCTGAGCTTTGTATCCGAGGCCAGGACGCAGACAGGCAGGATAACAATCAGGGAAAAGGAAGAAGAGGAGGATTGATTTGGGTTTTAAGGCGACGCAACAACTAAGGTTATTGCCGAGGAGGAAAAGGGGGGGAAAGGAAGGACGAGCAAATGAGATGTCGGGTTAGGTGAGCGAGAGTTGTTGCTACAGTGCAAGACAAACGATTATCATTGTCGCCATGACAATCACCATCGCCGCTGCTGCCCTCAGCTCTGCCACCCGAGTGTTTAGCGGTGTCCAGATGACTACTGAGTGGAGGAATGGGAGGAAAGAGGAGCGGAGGGAGGGAGAAGTACCCATCACATCTCCTTCCAATCACCATCCATCACCACACCATCACCGGTCTCCTTCCTGCATCACTGTTTCATGACATCGCGTCAGCAGTGAGGGATGGTGATGAGAGGCCTGATAACACGACGCGGGGACACGCTTAGGACCAAGAGCTGTGGAGATCCACGGCGGTAGCGGTAAGGCGGAGGCATCGAAGGCAGATAATAAAGACATTGGGTGCCGCAAGAACCCTCCTTCGCTTCCCGCCCGATCAAACACTCTCCACGCCAGTTTTTCTTCTCCGAGACCACCTCTTCGACACAGCCGGCGGTGGGGGGGTGGGTGAGGACTGACTGGCTAGCGGGGACGCGTTAGGTGTAGGAGGAGGTGGCAGAGGCTCGTGTCAGCCTGGCCGCCGCTCACCGCCACCCGCAACACTGATATTGTTTTATCCCCGTGAAGGAATGCCCGATGAGGTGAGGCCGTCCGACACTTTAATTATACCATTCTGATTGGTTTTGATCGGTAAAAATTGTCGGGATCTCTCTCTCTCTCTCTCTCTCTCTCTCTCTCTCTCTCTCTCTCTCTCTCTCCTCTCTCTCTCTCTCTTTCTCTCTCTCTCTCTCTCTCTCTCTCTCTCTCTCTCTCCTCTCTCTCTCTCTCTCTCTCTCTCTCACACACACACACACACACACACACATACACAGGAGGTCGGTCCGTAAAGGCTGTGAATGGCCATGATAGCACATGCAGACCACGAACATGCATGATTACAACGCTGGAATGACATCGTCCCCCGAGGCGGCGTGCGACCATGGCTGTAATTTTATCGTGGATCTTATTGGCCCAACAGAGGAGCATGCGTGAGCCCTGAGTGGCAGACTGAGCGACACTTAGCACGGGAGGAGGGGACGCACGCTCACCGGAGCGGAACAGCGTCGACGAAGCGGGCAGGTGCAGCCGTCATTACCTGCTCGCCGCAGTCACCACCTTTGGAGAGCCAAAGTTACTTAGCTTGACAAATTTCGCTTTATCTAAAGTTCTTTTATCCTTCCTTTTCTTCTTTGTCTATTTGTTTTCCCCGAAGCTACATACGTCTAAATTCTTACCCCACCACCTCCACAGCCTCGTCGTTAGAGTCGTCTACATGTCCTAACCATGGGTATTTGTCTTTCTCCTTCGTTTGTCTCGTATCACCGTCTTGTTACTTTTGGGTTTTTCCGTACCTCCTTCACTTTTCATCCCCATCCTCCTCCCCTCATCCCTCTTTGCTTCAAGAGACGGTAAGTGCCGTGGTGGTCGCGTTGCTGGTTAAGGCGCGGAGCCTCCATCCCTTTCCTGGGAGCTGAGTCTTGCCGAGACAACTGTATCAAGGGTCTGCCACCTCAATGACTGTGTTTACGGATGGAGGGGAACAGTTGGGAGGTGAGGGCGAACGGGTGGCGGCATGAGGCATTAGGAGGTAGGTAGGTACGTAGAGCCGCAGGGCAGGTAGGTAGGATGGTGACTCTTTCAGCAGGTCACAATTACTGTTATTTGCCTCTATTACTGTCAATACCCTGATGGCGCGGTGCATGCAACCCGCTGCATGCGTGCGGGTTCTTGCCCAGCCGCCAGATGGCAGCACAACGACTGCCGCTGCCCACTCAGCAGG
>JAPQNM010001166.1:150000-152500 GCA_029783475.1 Metacarcinus magister | reverse complement strand
ATTTTCATGGGCTTTGGTGGGATGCTTCTGAGCAGTGCAGTAGAGTGACGAGGGACCCAAACACAAGTTCCAGTACATCTTAGCTCTTTGAAAGGTGGTTTTCAAATAGGTATAGCATTTAAATATGTATTCTTATTGACAGATAGTACCTTATAGTTGCTGAAAACATATCTTATGGTTCCAGCAAAGTTACCAAACAAGAAAAATGTGAGGTTACCAAGGAGGTTGTGCATAAACAGATATAATAATTCTAACGGGCTGACTTTAAGACAATTGATTCACTGTAAGTTCATGTAATCACTATCATTGACTATGAATGTTTCAGTGATACTTGTAGCATGTATTACCTTTGAAAAGCAATTTCGAGAGGGAAAGGGATTTCGCATAAAACTAGCACTACTAACTAATACAACAACAACAACAACAACTACTCCTCCTCCTCCTCCTCCTACTCCTACTACTACTACTACTACTGCTGCTACTACTGCTGCTACTACTGCTGCTGCTACTACTACTACTACTACTGCTACTACTACTGCTACTACTACTGCTACTACTACTGCTACTGCTGCTGCTGCTGCTGCTGCTGCTGCTGCTGCTGCTGCTGCTGCTGCTGCTGCTGCTGCTGCTGCTGCTGCTGCTGCTGCTGCTGCTGCTGCTACTACTACTACTACTGCTACTGCTGCTGCTACTACTACTGCTGCTGCTACTACTACTACTACTACTACTACTACTACTACTACTACGACTACAAATACTACTACTAAAAATAATAATGATACTACTACTGCTACTACTATTACTACTACTACTAATAATAATAATATTGATAATAATAATATTACTACTGGTACTACTACTACTACTACTACTACTATCACTACCACTATTAGTACGACTACTACTACTACTACTAATGCTCGTTTATTAATAATATGATGCAAACATGAGTTACTAAAAATACCTGACCAAAATTATTACCACCCGTCACCTGAACAGGAAGAAGTTTATAAACTGTATAATGGCGAGACTAATCACAACACAAAGGAATTTCACATTGTAAATTCGAGGAAATAGCTAAATAATGAACAAAAAAATTGGATTAACGTTACAAGTCATCATAAAAATGTTAATACCTTGCAAGTTAGCGCAAAGTTGTGGTAGACATATATTAATCTCTTTATTACTATCATCATCATTACTATTTTGTCCAATAGAGCGAGCCAACCGTGCATGTCTCGTCACCTACAACCTCTATAATTTTCGTCCTCATTACAATCTCCGCACTGCTTCTAATGGCGTGAGGCAAATATACAATTTCCTGCAACATTTTCCCCCCCTTGGTGGAGGTGCGACATCCGCCAATTACCGAACAAGATACCTAAGTCGCCGCTACTTCCCCTCGGGATAATGGCTTCATAAAAGATTAAGAGGAGGAAAAAAGAATAAATATTGACTGCTTGTATGCGATTGCCTAACAGGTCTGTTGGAGTGTATACTTGAGAGGCTAATGTGGCTTAATTGTTGTACTTATATGTGTTAACAAAGTAAAATGCCAACAAATTACTACAACAACATTTATGAGCGCAAACCTACGAATAAATGGATTGTTTGCTGTATAGATTATCATAAATACACTGCCAATACAATGTTGAAGGAATTTATTGAGACAGTGTGGAGGCTATAAATTACGTATATATTTCTGCTTCTGTAAGTCTTTGGATGATGTAAAAAGAGGAGCTAATATATCTTCTGGAAGTGTTTGAGCAGCAACGTAGTAGGAGTAAATAATATTCAACTCTCTCTCTCTCTCTCTCTCTCTCTCTCTCTCTCTCTCTCTCTCTCTCTCTCTCTCTCTCTCTCTCTCTCTCTCTCTCTCTCTCTCTCCTCTCTCTCTCTCTCTCTTACTGGTCCAAGGCTCCATCTGTCGCCTTTGTTAATCGTTGTCGGACACAAAATACACACATGTCAGAATTCCGGTGCTGGAGGAAAAACGCGACTTAATGAATTGATCTTGTCTACACATCTTTTTGCTTTTTGATGCCTTCCTTACCTTATGCAGGCAACACTACTCAACAACCAAACGTTATAGTATTAGATAAGGTCCTGACGCATCTCAAAATCTACCTGGGTTTAATGTAGTCTTGAGAGAGAGAGAGAGAGAGAGAGAGAGAGAGAGAGAGAGAGAGAGAGAGAGAGAGAGAGAGAGAGAGAGAGAGAGGAGAGAGAGAGAGAGAGAGAGAGAGAACGTAGATCTTACCGTCAATGAAGGAGGGGAGGTCGGTGGAGGTGAGGGTGGAGGAGGGGAGGAGGTGGGGGTCGCTGAGGCGTGTGGTGGTAAGGCCGCTCATCCCGATGTAGTCGGTGCCCACTGCCAGACCTGAGGTGAATAAAGATGTTGACGATGACGACGACGTAAACAACATAAAAGCAATATCAATAGTAATGCGTAACAGTAATGATAATGATGAAGATAACACTAATAATAATAATAATAATA
>JAPQNM010001166.1:142500-145000 GCA_029783475.1 Metacarcinus magister | reverse complement strand
GGGTAGGGTGAGGCAAAGTGTGTGGATGAACAGGGTTATAAGTGGTAGGGTAGGGAAGGGTAGAGAAAAGAGAGGGCTGAAGGAGAGGGTAGGTGAGAGAACGAGGAGTGAAAGAGGGGAGTGAACGAGAGATAAGAAAGAGAGAGAGAGAGAGAGAGAGAGAGAGAGAGAGAGAGAGAGAGAGAGAGAGGAGAGAGAGAGAGAGAGAGAGAGAGAGAGAGAGAGAGAGAGAGCGAGGGGGGGGTAGAGGGAGGAATGGTTAGGGCAGCAAGAGAGATGAAGGATGAAGAGATGGAGTGAGAGAAGGGATGGGAGACAAAAAATGACAAAGAGGTGCAAAGCAAGAGGTGGGGAGGAGGGAGATGAAAGCAAGGAAAGGGAAGAGGTGAGTGGGGAAAAGGGGAAGAGCTAGGAGGGGAAGGGATGGGAAAGGAAATGAGGGAAAGGGATGGAGAGGAGGGGAAGGGGAACCATTTATAGCTTCGCCAGGCATTGAATGGAAGGTTTGTGAAGGTGTCTTGGCGAGCTGCGCCGTGACGTCAGCTTCCCCAATAATTAACTCCTCCATCTCCGCCCCCCTCCCCTTCCTCCTCCCATTCCAACTGAACCCCCTCCTCAGTCATACCTTACACCATCTCAATCTCACCTCCTTCCCTACTTATCTTCTATCTACTGTGATTTGAACTCTTATCTTTCTCAACTCTCCTTAACCACAACTCCTTATCACTCCTTCTCATGCTGTCATCCTTCCTCCTCCCTTCTAACCTCACTCAAGCTCTCTCTACTTCCTTGTCTTCAGCCTCGGCAAAATTCAGGCTACAAACTGACAAACATCAGTAAAGACCACGATAGTCATGTTTACATTTGGAAGATTTGAGGTAAAATCCACGTTTTAAATCGTTGAACAGATATATTTCGATCAAAACCCAAGCCAAAGCAAAATACATATTCGTTGAAAATCTTAACAACGCTACACAAAAAAAAAAAAAAATAGTTAGGGGTTCACAATAAAAAAAAATGATAAATATGACCTTTTAAGCGTGAAGTAGATGCCAAGACACTGAGACAAATTGTCTAGATTCGGGAAAAGTTTAGTATATACTTGGGAAAATCAGAGAGAGTAAGCACAAAATAAGCTTTCCTGCAGTCTGCTGTTTATATATCAGCAAGCGTCTTCAATCTTCTTTATGGAAGCAAAACAATCGAGCAGAGCCATCTATTGGTGCTAAAAGCCCACGCTTGTGTTGGAGTATATTTTATCTTTTATCCTACATCAAGCAAACCTTAGAGATAAAAAACTGAAGACAAGGCAACGAAGGTCTGACTTCCTTGCGTTGTAAGTTATTTCACTATAAAAAGGTTCAAGAATGAAAAGAGAAATAGAAAGAGAAAAAACAGGGATTAAACATGTATTTTTTTCCACAACACAGATTGCCGAAATATGAAGTCGGCACTTGACACTTTCTTGCCACGACACCGATCCTCCGTAATGGTGTTATCCTCGTGGTGCCGCGAACTGTGTTCTAGTGATGTGCGTGGTGACAAGAAGCACCACCGGCACTCATCCCATTGTCCCATGCGGGTTAATAGTCCAGTGGTGCTCAGCGTCCATCACCTGAGACTGTCACTTCTTACATTAAACCTCATAATTGCACTTCCTCTATAATACACGACAACGCCTCAACTGCGCCTAAACATTGGCACCCTCCCTTTTACAGACATTCCTATCAAAACCAGTCACCCCATCACGTCTGACACGGGACGAAAAGAAGGAACTTGTAAGACGATGACGACGACGACGTGACGATGAACATGCACGAGAATGATGGGGGGTAATGACTCCGTGGAAGAGGAAGCGCAGCAGCAGGAGGAGTACAAAGGGAAGAAAGGAAGAATAGACAGCAAAAGTTCTACTGGACCTAACGAGGCTGTCCGTGTGGCTACGCTTTACTATTATAGTATCTACATGATAGACTAAACGACAGCTAAGTGGAAGGCTCCTCCCCACCCAACTTTCTTTCCAGCCGAAGTTGGCTAGAAGAGGAAACCATACCATATAGTATGGACAAACTGTAAGAATTTGAAAAGGAAAGTTACGATTACTACCACTGAAAGGAAAAAAAAGAAAATTCGATATGCTGAACTGATGTTTTTTTGTAAATCGATTAAATTGTGTTACTGTTAACAATTTGTGCAAGAATAGAATTCCAAATATTCATGATTCTACTAAAATCAAAATGATTCTATTAAAGAAAAAGTGTTTTGCTTGGTTCGATCTAAAACACTTACCAATGATCTTTAAACGTTGTTACGAGTGGTGCCTGTGAGATCGATAGTTCCAGAATCGTTTTACAAAGAATGAGGAAGAGGAGGAGGAGGAGAAGGAGGAGGAGAGAGCAGTGGTGTTATGGGTTACATTCGGATGTCAAATGGATTTCCAAAGAGCCAAATGACCTCACGACTGTCATCAGTCAACAACAACTTTTGTTTTCTTTTCACA
>JAPQNM010001166.1:120000-125000 GCA_029783475.1 Metacarcinus magister | reverse complement strand
TGCATGAAGCTGAGGTATAATACTCACCGCGTCCTTCAAGTGGAGACAGGCCCCTGAGGGATGCCTGAGGGGAAGTGTGGAGTGACTGGTACAGGTGCTCCATGTACGGGGGGATGCGGTAGGGTGGAGGGGGCGGGACCGTGAGCTCCCCAGGTAAAGTGGAACCTAAGGGAGCGGCACCCAGACGACCTCCAACCAGTGGGGGAAGCTCTAGAACCGGGCTGCCCCCACCGATCCCCAACCTGCACGGGAATGGAAGAAACTGTTAGAATCTACCTGTACACGTACACGTACACACACACACACACACACACACACACACACACACACACACACACACACACATACACACACACACACACACACACACACACTAAATAAAGACTTGGAAATAGAGGAGGAGGAGGAGGAGGAGGAGGAGGAGGAGGAGGTGATGGCAGGATGCTGATGGACGTTTGATGATTTTGATGATGGTGGTGATGGTGGTGGTGGTGGTGATGGTGGTGATGGTGGTGATGGTGGTGGTGGTGGTGGTAGTAGCGGTAGATCAGGCAGTCGTGAGTGATTCTTTTGTTTATATCAAGCAGCCGATGTGTGGCTCCTCCTTCAAGCCAGCAAGCTGCTACCACCTGCACGCCCCTTCTACACCCCTTACCACTTTCATCCGCTTCGCTCTGCAGCCAATCAGTCCCATCTAGAACATTGCTAATGAAGACATTATAAGCTTCTTACAGCCAAGTGATCCCAATATTACTGTTATATTTTATCTTCAGTCAAGGTTCATCTTATCATTTTTAACCGTAAAATCTTATAACCTTTTTATACTAAGTTCGCCTTACTTCGTTTGTTATCTTTGAACCTAATTCTATTTGATTAACGGTAGGATTTTTTCTGCAGGATTCCTTATGTTATTTTCTATCTTAATATCATGTCACGTTCTATTTATCTCGTAATCTTGTTCGTATCTTTAACTCCCACAGTCATGTTGTGTAGACTCTTTTGAGTCCAGTATATCGCGTACATTTGTGAAAATCGGTATTTTAATTCAACATTTTCCTGGTTTCCTATTTTTTATTCTCTTTAATTCCCTCTTTCTGTCATGGATCCTAATGCATGTATAATCTCTGCGCGGCTCATTTACAGTGATAAATGAGAGATTAATGAAACACCACTTTCCTCTTTCTTTCCTTTCTACCTTCTTCCTCTTCTTCCTCCTACTACTACTACTTATTTTCCCCAGCCAGCCTCGGCTGGAGGGAAGGGTGATGGGAAGGAGTGTGGGTGATGGGAAGGAGTGTTCTACTGCTCTATCCTTTCTCTACAAATAATAGTTAGTGTAGTTCGGTGAAATCAAACAACCAAGTAGGGACCTATAAGTCTTTTGCAGCTTGTATTACTTTGTAATAATTTGTAATCCTCCTCCTCCTCCTCTCAGTACTCACAGCAAAAGATAAAAAATGAGAGAGAGAGAGAGAGAGAGAGAGAGAGGAGAGAGAGAGAGGAGAGAGGAGGAGAGAGAGAGAGAGAGAGAGAGAGAGAGAGGAGAGAGAGAGAGAGAGAGAGAGAGAGAGAAGCTTTGGCAGCACCACACTCTTTATAAAACCTTCACACAACCTAACTTCACTACCACCACAACCATCATTACCACCACCACCGTCACCTCTATCACTTCTATTACTAATGATTATTTCCTCCTCATCACCTCCTCCATACCCTCCACTGTCACCTTTGCCCTCCTTCCACGCTACCATCACCACCATGTCAGCCTCCTTCTCCTCTTCCTCAGTCTCCATCACCTATTCCACTACCTCCTACATCATCATCATCATCATCATCACCACCACCACCACCACCACCATCACCACCACCACCACCACCACCACCACCTCCTCCTCCTCCTCCTCCTCCTCCATTAAGCACCATGATACGGCACTACCCACACCCATTGTCTTCGGGTGACAATAGCAGATTCTTTCACTACCATCACCGCCACCATCACTCATGTCGCTACCACCACCATCACAACCACCACCACCACTATCACCACCACCGCCACTGCCGCCCACTTCACCACTATTATCGCGCCTAATTCTCGTCACTCGTCCCCAGCCTCCCTCACTCATACACTCACAACATTATTATTATTATTATTATTATTGTTGTTATTATTATTATTATTATTATTATTATTATTATTATTATTATTATTATTATTATCCCACGAGTTACACGATTACTGACTACACTGATTTTATTTGTTATCATTATTATTACTATTATTATCATTATTATTATTATTATTATTACAACCGTTATCATCATAATTTATATTTTTATCATTATCATTACCATCATTATTACCATTGTAATCAAATATCATTATTCTTTTTTATCATTATTATTATTATCAAAACAACAATTACTTCTACTACTACCATTACTACTACTACTATTACTACTACTACTACTTCTACTACTACTACTACTACTACTACTACTACTACTACTACTACTACTACTACTATTATTTCTACTACTACTATTTCTACTACTGCTACTACTACTACTATTACTATTACTATTACCGCCACCACTATCACCATTACTACTATTACTACTACTACTACTACTACTACTACTGACACTACTAGTATTATTACCACTTCCACCACCACTACTACCACTACCATTACCACAACGTGTTACTACTCCAGCACCACGCCGAGTCACATACATTTACAAGAACAAAGAACAACAATGCCTTGGGCGCTTTTTTTTTTTACCGCCAAGAGCCGTTTCTCTTTCTAGGCCTGCACGCCGAAGGTCAGCTTAATTAACTGGCTGCCTTGAGAAGAAAAAAAAGAGAGAGAGAGAGAGAGAGAGAGAGAGAGAGAGAGAGAGAGAGAGAGAGAGAGAGAGAGAGAGAGAGAGAGAGAGAGAGAGAGAGATCCACCTACACAAGGTTTCTATTTGCAGCCACACGAACAACGACACAAATAAATAATAGCATCAAGTTTTGTGTTTAGTACAGCATCCTTTCCTGCCTTGCCTTGCCTTGCCTTGCCGGGGCGCTGCACACCACAACAACCCTTTGGTGCCGTCACAGAGACACAGGGAGGAAGACAGGGATGGAAGGAGTACTGAGTCGAAGGTTAAATAAGCGTAAAATAAGTGATTTTTGGAGAGAATGATTCAGCCTTACGTCTCTACAGATTTTTTTTTTTTTTTTCGTTTTGGGCGTAATTCCGTAAGTAAAAAACGATAAAAGCAAAAGATATTATAAAAAAGAAACTAGTGTATTTTCTACTTAGTTATGATGATGACGATGGTGATAATGATGTTGACATAGACTGTCATCACCATCATCATCACCAAGACGTGCATTACTTTCTTTCCTTTACCCCTCACAGTCACCATCACTCTCCATCACCCTTCACCATCACCATCACCTCTTCCCTCCCCCTATCGCTCACACATCCCTTTCCCTCTAACCGCCACCACACCCCCACCCGCTTACTTCCCACTCCCAGCATCACCTACACCACCTCTCCCCAACCCCACTCCCTCGCCAGGTGTCTCCGGCCTGCACTGATGAACAAACAAACAAACCAATCTCAAAATACACAGTTCTGTCGTGATGGGGGTAGGAGAGAGAGGGAGAGAGAGAGAGAGAGAGAGAGAGAGAGAGAGAGAGAGAGAGAGAGAGAGAGAGAGAGAGAGAGAGAGAGAGAGAGAGAGCTGTTGGTACCAAAATATTCCTCCCTGCCTCTTCCTTCCCTCCATCCCATCCTCGCAAACTTTGAATCGCCGCCCCATTCCTCTCTCCCTCCCACCCTCTTACCCCTCCACCTTTACCTCCGCCATTTCCACGAACAAGCCTCCTGTCTACACCATACCACCACCATTACCCTTCACCGCCCATCATCACCTTTCCTACTTTTTAGTCCGTCCTTCCCCTTCACTCCTCCCCTCCTCGCCTTCCTCCGGCCCATACTAAACAGCTGACGGCTTGTCTAATTGGGACATTAAGCCGTCTCCTCTGTATCTACTTGCACGTCGTGTTTGTACTACACACACACACACACACACACACACACACACACACACACACACACACACACACACACACACACACACGCATAAAGTATTCACCTCTCGTCTTCATGCACACGCGTACGCGCGTACACACACACGCACGCGCGCGCACACACACACACACACACACACACAAGGATGGTAAACAAACAGGGGACAGAAGGTAAACATCTTTCGTAGACGCGTTACTCGTCAACTGAGCCTCTGTTGGCGCACGTGTAAAACAAACAAACAACAAACAAACAACAAAAAACAGGCCATGAAGATGATGAGCAATAATGAAAAAAAAAGCCAATTATCTCCCTACAATTACTTCTTGCAATGCCATTCTCCATCAAGATGACACACTACACACGATTTCCACATACTAATCTCTCTCTCTCTCTCTCTCTCTCTCTCTCTCTCTCTCTCTCTCTCTCTCTCTCTCTCTCTCTCTCTCTCTCTCTCTCTCTCTCTCTCTCTCTCCCCTTCTCTCTCTCTCTCTCTCCTCTCTCTCTCTCTCTCTCTCTCTCTCTCTCTCTCTCTCCCTCTCTCTCTCTCTCTCTCTCTCTCTCTCTCTCTCTCTCTCTCTCTCTCTCTCTCTCTCTCTCTCTCTCTCTCTCTCTCTCTCTCTCTCTCTGTTTGCATCCAATCACATCACACCACCACCGCCACCCCAACTTGATACAACTCACCACCTTCCATTCATAAACTCTCTCATTGTTGACACGCCAGCAGCGCCTCTCGTAACCACTGCTGGAACATCGCCTGGACACACAACTTTAAGGTTTGCTCAGTAAATGGACGAGGTTTACCCAGCGGTGGATCACTCTCCCAGGACACACAGAGGAGCACGCTGGGCAAACAAGGCGAGGTTCAGCCCATCAGGTAGCCAAGTGGACGGAGAGACGATGAGAGGAGGAGAA
>JAPQNM010001166.1:112500-115000 GCA_029783475.1 Metacarcinus magister | reverse complement strand
AACTAACTACAAAATAGATGATTAATTTGCCTGAAGAGAACAGTGCCAGCCGGGGATTTGATGGAAATAATTATCGAGGCCATTTTTAAAAGTTTCAACGGTTGCTGAGTTAACGACGTTCGAGGGTAGTCCGTTCCAAACATTGACAACGCGATTAAAGAAAAATATTTGGCTTCATTAGTTTCAAAGCGTTTCCTTATTATATTATAACCATTGTTTCTTGGGATGTTAGTACGGTCTACTGTGGAATAGGCGTCTGGATTTACGTTAGTGTGACCTTTGAAGATTTTAAAAACTGCAATTAAGTCCCCTCTTAACCTTCGTTTTGTTATGGGAGGGGGGGGGAGGAGGAGGGGGGGGAGGAGGAGGAGGGGGAGGAGGAGGAGGAGGAGGAGGAGGAGGAGGAGGAGGAGGAGGAGGAGGGAGACATATAGGAAGAGGTTGAGGAGGACTATGTGGATTACAAAGGATTACAAAGGAATACAAACGGCAACAAATCTTCAAATGCTTGCTAGGCAGTTTCATTTCATTATGGTACACCAATTATTATTATGAGAGAAAGGATAGTACAATAACAGTCTCCTCCTCACCCACCCATTCCTTTAACTGAAGGTGGTCGGAAAAAAAAGCGATATCATGGAGTTTGAAAAACTAACATGAATTTTAAGAGGAAAGTGAAAAGAAATAAGGTGTAAATTACTGTTTGTCTGTGGAAAAGGGTTTAATGCTTGGTAGTTTGGTAATGTGCTGTGTGCATAAGAGTAGACGTAGGCAGCAGACTCATCGTGTATGTAGAGGGATGGTGCGGCTGCTTGCCTGGCGCTTTCTAGGGAGGCAACAATAAACTAGGCTCCACCTCCATTCAATCCACTGTGCCAGACTACATGTGGGACGGCGTATACTAGTTATCCTCTGAAGCAGTGATCCTTGGTACCTTGAATCCCGATGATGGTCATTATCTGTCACGGACCTTAACAATCACCAGTTAGTCACAGGTCAAGAATAATTACGGTGACCGTCAAATCGGGACTATATGTGCGTGTTAGTGTGGTATAAGGCAGTGTAGGCGTAGAAACAGTATGAATGTTTAGTGGTATTTAGTGCTTATTGGTTCCTAAGGAGCCAGAAGACAATCAGACCTCAGCTCTGTTGAATCCATTGTTTTCATGCATCTTCCCTTGTGGGACGCCATGCACTAGTTACCTCGTGCAACAGTGATGCTTGTTATCTTGAATCCCAACGATGATCCGTAATTATCAAGAAAGTTGTTGATTCACAGCCAGTGACAAGTGACGGTTAACAAAGGACTATCTGTGCATATGGACAGGAGGGAAAGTGTAGCCGTCTTCAACCAAATTTATAGACACGATCAATGAGAAACAACGTATTGAAGAACAGAGGCAGTTGAGGTAAAAAACAGTTTAATTAATTTGAAACCAACACTACCAAGAGAAGATTTGATTTGAAGTAATTATCGAAGCGTCTTTTTAAAGTTGTCACTGTACCTAAGTTGACCATGTTCGAGGAGGAAAAGAAGGGAGAGGTTGAAAGGGAGGAGAAGGAGAAGCAAGAGGAGGAGGAGGAAGAGAAGCAAGAGCAGGAGGAGGAGGAGGAGGAGGAGGAGGAGGAGGAGGAGGAGGAGGAGGAGGAGAGGAGGAGGAATGAAAAGAAGGAAAAGAGGAGGTGGTCGAGTCGCCAGGACACAATGGTACCGCCAGCATGACAGAAGCGGCGACGCGTGAATGACCTGAGACGTGACGCTGCGAGGGAAAAGAGAGAGAGAGAGAGAGAGAGAGAGAGAGAGAGAGAGAGAGAGAGAGAGAGAGAGAGAGAGAGAGGAGAGCGAGAGCGAGACGAGAGAGAGAGAGAGAGAGAGAGAGAGAGAGAGATAGATCACTTTCTACTTATCAATATCATTACTATACCACTATTACTATTACTACTACTACTACTGCTATTACTACTACAACAACAACAACTACTACTACTACCATACTGCTATCATCGTCACCACAACAATAATTACAAAAACAACAATACTAAAGCCAACCGGTAAGGCAAACAAACACACACACACACACACACACACACACACACACACACACACACACACACACACACACACACACACACGCAACATATCGCGGCCGCCGAAGCGTAACAGGACCACATTATCAAAGCAAATTAACCACACTGACTAAATCCCGGAACCCCGTAACTCAAGCCGCAGGGGGTAGGAGGAGGAGGAGGAGGAGGAGGAGGAGGAGGAGGAGGAGGAGGAGGAGGAGGAGGAGGAGGAGACGAGGGATTAGGGAAAAGAGAAGAAAGAGGAGGAAAAGGAGGAGAAATAGAAGTAAAGAAGATTTCATCAAGAAAAAATAAAATGAGGATTACAGAAGAAAATTATTAGGAGCGAAACTGAGATGAAAATAAAACTAAAATGAGAAAGAGATGATAATGATGTCAAAAGAAGACTACGAGGGCGGGGAAGAGGAGGAGG
>JAPQNM010001166.1:100000-107500 GCA_029783475.1 Metacarcinus magister | reverse complement strand
ACGCCCCACGGCTCTGCCACTAACTTCAGGGGAAAGGACCTTCGCCAATCAGATGAATGGATAATCGCAACTCCAGCCCATTAGCGTCCTGTTTGATCGCTAGTCCACGCTTTCACAACTCCGGCTAATCACAAGTCCATCCCATAAGGACTCGGGATAGTTTTGCCTTCATCAAATCCCAACTCTAATTACAGTTTCAGCCAATCAGAACTCGAGATAATCACATCTCCAACTAATCAGAAATTACTCACAACTGCAACCACTTGTGTTGGGCAATGCTAATAAAAAAAAAAAAAAAAATAACAACTAAAAGGAGGACAGGGAGAAAAGTAGAATATTATTGTAAATCCTTATTTCTATTAATTTAATATGTGTGGGACGGAGGGAGGGTCACAAAACTACGAGGGTGTCTGACGGAAGGCAGACGTATGTGAGAGGAAGGAGGGACTGAGGAAGGGACAAGATTAGGAGTGAATGATGCAGGTGTGACGTGAGGGCGGTGAGTCTGACTGACTTACCTGATGTATTGATAGACAGGTATATAGTTAAACAGAAAGACAAGTAGCTGGAATGAAGAAAATACTGGTAGTGGATTGTGCATGAGAGAAGAAAAAAAAAGGAAAAGAGAGAGAGAGAGAGAGAGAGAGAGAGAGGAGAGAGAGAGAGAGAGGAGAGAGAGAGAGAGAGAGAGAGAGAGAGAGAGAGAGAGAGAGAGAGAGAGAGAGAGAGAGAGAGAGTTAACATCCTCGATTAATTAAAATTTACTATGACAGCTCCATAGATCCCGGTCTGATACTATTGTAACTCATCAGTAACACATACATAACAACATAAACCCAAAAAAACCAATAATAATAATTATATAAAAAAAATAATAAATAATAATAATAATAATAATAATAATAATAATAATAATAAATATAATGATAATGATAATAATTATGATAACGAAAAAACCAACATCAACAACAAAGACAACCGAGCCGAAGTGAGGACGAAGCGTGGCCAGATTGAGATGTTAGTCGAGATAAAGACAAAACAAAACGAAAAGAGAACGTAAAAATATGAAACACTGCAAGATGAAAATAATTGCAGCCGAGAGAGAGAGAGAGAGAGAGAGAGAGAGAGAGAGAGAGGAGAGAGAGAGAGAGAGAGAGAGAGAGAGAGAGAGAGAGAGAGAGAGGTGGGGAGGGGAAGGGTAAAGGAGTGAAGATAAAGAGAGAAGCAAGAACTGTAAGGAGGAGGAGGAGGAGGAGGAGGAGGAGGAGGAGGAGTAGACGCGGCAGATACACTCATCTTCCCCGCCATCAACAAAGCAATCATCTGGGGCCTGTGTTCGACTGCCTACCTCACACATTGACTTCGGCTTCTCCTCCTCCTCCTCTTCTTCCTTCTTCTTTTCCTTCTCCTCCTTCCCTTCCTCCTTAGTGGGCCATGGCAGGAGGTAAGTCTTTCCTACCTTTAGCCACTGCAGTGAAAGGAAGGAAAGAAGGAAGAAAGAGGAAGAGGATGTGAAGAAGGAACATGGAGGAAGGTTAAAGATGGCATGACGTATTGGATATAATGTATGTGTGTGTGTGTGTGTGTGTGATGTGTGTGTGTGTGTGTGTGTGTGTGTGTGTGTGTGTGTGTGTGTGTGTGTGTGTGTGTGTGTGTGGTGAGGACGGTCAACGTGGGTGAAAGTGGTAAATGAGATGTTGACATGGATGAGTGATGCGTTGATATCTGGTGGTGTGGTAATGGTAGTGTGGCGGTGGCGGTGGCGGTGGTGGTGGTGGTGGTGGTGGTGGTGGTGGTGGTGGTGGTGGTGGGGGTGGGGGTGGGGGGGGAGATAGGAGATGTTAGGGCAGATAGGAGATGTTAGGGCAGATAGAAGGAGGTAGTGTGGTGGTGATTACAAAGGAATTGCAAAGGAATACAAACAGCAACAGACAATAATTATTCAAATAATAATAATAACAATAATTGTAATAATAACAATAATAATAATAATAATATAATAATAATAATGATAATAATAATAATAATAATAATAATAATAATGATAATACAAGTTCATTGGAGTTGGTCACCTTTGTTGTTATTAATGGTTCTGTTGCTACTGGTGTTGGTGTTGTGTTTCCAGTGATTTTAACGTAACGGAAAGACCAATCCAGGCCATTCCAGAGCCTTCCAGGAGCTTTTTATCCGCGTAGAAAAATGATCTCTCTCTCTCTCTCTCTTTCTCTCTCTCTCTCTCTCTCTCTCCTCTCTCTTCTCTCTCTCTCTCTCTCTCTCTCTCTCCTCTCTCTCTCTCTCTCTCTCTCTCTCTCTCTCTCTCTATCACACATATAATTTTGATTCGACTTTTATGTCTTATCTATTTTTATATTGAACCCTCTCTCTCTCTCTCTCTCTTTCTCTTTCTCTTTCTCCTCTCTCTCTCTCTCTCTCTCTCTCTCTCTCTCTCTCTCTCTCTCTCTCTCTCTCTCTCTCTCTCTCGTTGTAACCGGACCAACTCATGACTTCATATGTCTGTCTGTCTTAATAAACTATAAAGATCAGCTGCTTAATATATGTCTGACGCTCTTATTGGTACAGCTGTGGCAGGGAGAAGGAGGTGAGGGGGAGGGGAGGGGAGAGAAGGGGAGAGAAGTGGCCGAGGAAGGGAAGGGAACAGAGGGAGAGGGGGAGGAAGAGGGAGAAGGAATTAAAGAGAGAGGTGATTGGGAGTGGAAGCATATGAGGCAGAAAGAAAATATGAAAAAAGAAAGGGGAAAGAAGAGGATTACAGAACATTACATTAGATAACGAACATCAACAAACTTACTAGTCCTCGTGAGGCTGCTTACCCACATATTGTTACTAACTACTTTGTAATAATAAAGGATTGTATAGCCGGAGGAAGAGGAGGAGGAGGAGGAGGAGGAGGAGGAGGAGGAGGATATGAGTAGACGGACAGTAAGGAAAACACAACGGAACACAAAAGTATAACAAACATCAGCAGGCCTATTAGCCCTTACGAGGCACAGAACAAAAATATGCAGCATGAAAAACAACGAAACTACATGAAATTCTTATTGGAATGAGAAAAAGACTATCACTAATACTAGTTCTACCCAGGCGAAAAAATGCGGTGCCAGACCCACCAGTAACAAACTCCAAAACATGACATTCCATAAATAGATTCGTATAACTTGATTAAATTTTATTTCGATAACGAATGATATCCCAGTTAAGGACTGCGGTCAAAGTACTTGTCTATACTCTCCCCACTGGAAGATGGCGAGAATGAAGCCCCCGCACACCCCCATCTGAACGCACAAGACTGATAGGTTTAGAGTAGCTCCTCTCTAAACGGGAGGGACTTTCGCCAACTTACAGTGGAACAAGTATAGTCTGTTCCTGGAAGCCGTAATTGTTTCATCTTCTTGTTATATTTGATTGATCGACTGAGAAGTAATCTTTTACATTGAAGTTTTCAAATCCTTTAAATATTTCAAACACTTTATTGGAGCACCTCACATCCTCCATTTCGGTAGATTGAATAGGTTTAACTCTTTAAGTCTTCCTTCATAAAGTACATTTTTCAGCCTGGGAATAATTTTTGTTACTCTTCATTGAACTAGTTTTCTAGTTTTTTTGTGTCTTTTTTCCTAGTTTCTAGTCGATGTCTTTTTTGTAAAACGTAAACCAAAACTGTACGCAGTATTTGAAATGGTATCGTACCAATGAACTAAATTTTTATATATTTTTTCTTATATATATTTGAAGACACGTTAGATGAGGCTAACCAGATTATTAGGAGTATCAACTACCTCTGAGCAATGCAGACTGGGGTTTAAATCGATTGATATTATGATACCTGAGTCCTTTTCCTTATTAACTGCAGAAAGTTGAATAATGAACGCGAACGTGATTACTTCCATTGTGTAAAACTTTGGATTTATCGATGTTAAATTCCATTTGCCATTTTTTGGCCTAGCATGATAATCGATTTAGATCTGTCTGCACAAAATTGTCTGTCATGTGTCGTAGTAACTTTACTGTCAATTTCCGTGTCAGCGCCAAATTTTTTTTTTTTAATATTTTGCAATAGATCTCTTCATTTATGTCATAACATATATCAAGAACAAAACAGGCCACGTACCGAACCCTTGGGACCGCCACTTTTTCCTTTAAGCCAGTTAGACAAAACACTGTTTCCGCTCCGAGAGCCAGTCCTGAAGTTAATTTTGAACGTTACCAGAAATACCGTATGTCAAGAGAATGTTAATAAAGCAATCGATTGTGGGAAACTTTATCAAACGCCTTTTGGAAATCCAGATAGATGACATTCATTACTGAGAGAGGAGAGAAGGAACAGAGTATGGAAGAAAACGAGGCAAGGTAAGTCTTATAAAAATGTGGTGGGAGGGAAATGAGGGGGGGGAGAGGGAAAAAAAGAATTTTTTTTATTAGACGAAGAGTAAGTAACTAAAAATAGGGTGGAAGGTCAAATGAGAACCGGAACTTTATTAAACATACACAGGACCGCGATGACGTCGTATTGAAGGGACGATAGGAACCAAGGCCGTGAATGGGAAGGATAAAAGGATTAAAAAAGGATATAAAGAAAGAAGGGGAAAGAAGCAAAATGGTTGTTTTTGATTTAACGTAGTGGGTGAGGGTACGGGGGAAAAAAAAGGATTGGTTTGGTTTTTGGTGTTGGGGAAAAAGAAGAAGAGAAAGAGAAAAGAAGATGGGGATAGATAAAAGATGGGGATATTAAGGAAAGGGGTGAGGCACAAAAAAAAAGGGGGAAGTAGGCAAGGGGGAAAGAGTTTGGGCAAGGGGGCAAGTCGCACAAAAACAAGGTCCATACAGGCAAAGCAAAAGGAGGGCAAGGGGAGAAGACAATAGGAAAGACAAAAGGAGAAAAAAGGAAGAAGACCGAAAAAAAGACACAAGTAAGAGAAAGGAAAGAAATGAAAAAAGCCAGAGAAGGAGGGAAAAAAAAGAAAAGGGAAGAGAATAAAAGGAAAGGGGGGAAGAAGAAAGACAAAAAAAAAAGGGGGAAATATGAGAAGAACAGGAAGATGAAAAAGAAAAGAAGCCAAAGAAGGACCGGGAAGGGGAAGAACACAATTTGTGTGACCAATTGTGACAATCCTTTTTATGAACAGTGAGTGAAGGATGATTTGAGTGACGAGAAATCTGAGGAGAGTGACACGCAGTTGGAAGAAGAAGAACAACATGTTGCGGAAGAAAATTGTTTTGAGAGGAGGGAGGGTGGGGGGTAAGGGGAGGGGGAGATTTGAGGGGAGGAGAGTTGGGGAGCCCACCCATGAGAGGTAAGATTGTAAAGTAGAGTAATGTCTGTTGGGGGAGGCCACAGTATACAGTCGGGTTGGTTTTAGTACTTAGATGAATCAATACCTGTGACACACACACACAACACAACACACACACACACACACACACACCACCACAACCCACAACACACAAAGGACGTTCAGTGATTTAACGCCCCGAGTGAGACTTGTGAGAGTCGCAGTTTAGCCGTAGGTGACCCTGGTGAGTGAGAGTAGCGAAGTGAGAAAAAGTCGTTAGAGATAAGATGTGCGACGGAGTTCGACGGCGGAGCAGGTCCGGGCGGAGGTTTTACAGTCGCCGCGACGGAGGTATAACGCGAGTTCGTACGGTGACGCCTGCCGGAGTAAATATAGAAGCCAAAGAAAAAGAAAAGAAAACAAATAAAACCAAAGGAAAAAAGGAAAGAGAAAAGACAAAAAAAGACCATTACCAGGTGATGATAAAGCGAGCAGACGAACGATAATAAACCGAAGTGATACGGCCGAGAGCGACGAATGGAAAACGAAGGAAAGAAGAAGTGTAAGTGAGTGCGGTGGAAAAAGTGATTTAGTATATTATAGTGATTTTAATTAATATGAAGTGAAGGGAAGTGGATTAAATAGACAAACAAACACACAACTTAATGATACCCTCATTTATCCTTACCCTCCCTCCTTTTTTAAGCACAAATAAATACCCAGAGCATTGTGTAAAAACAAATATAAGCGGGTAACAAAGAAATAATTATACACACGGGGCGGAGGAGGGAAATAAATAAGAAAAAGAAAAGACAAAAAAGGAAAGGAAAAAAAAAAAAAAATAAAAAAGGAGGAAAAGACCTGACACAAATAAAATAAACACAGCAGGGGCGATGGAACGCAAATGATATTTTTTTAACAGGTAAAGGATGTTGGACTAGGGCTAAAAAAAAAAGTGTGTTTAAAAAAATTAAAATGTGATGCTCTAAAAAAGTATGAAGAAAAAGAGTTAAAATGGGTTGGTCAGTTTAGATTTATAAATGAAAAATATATATATTCAACAGAAAAAACAAACTTAAATTAATATTAAGGTAACAAACTAATTACTGAAATGTACATTTTTCAATCTATCTAAGCAGGTCTTTCGCTGCAATACAACCAAAGTATTGCTGAAGACTTGTCAAAGATCAGCAGAAAGTATGAAAGTACAAAACAGTCTGGAACACTACAACTGCTGCACGTCTAGGAATCACATAAATGCAACCCATTCTAGGAGCCCTTCCGATGCAGTGTGGTGGGTGGTGCGTCGTGTGTGTAAAGTGATGCCGCTTTGTTAGTAATATTCACAATAAATAAGGATAGTAAACAAACAAAGAAAAATACCATGAAAACACAAAATAGGAGGCTTCGTTAGTCTAATTCAAGGGCGTTTAAATGTAAGTCTTTGCTGTAACTATAGTGTGTTACAATGGATAAAACTTTGCTCATAATAACTGAAATACTGCAAAAAATTACTGAATAAATTGCTGTCAGTAAAATTTACATCGACCAATGAAACGAAATAATAGGGAGACCGATGGTTAATGTCATGATAAACGAGTTTTTTTTTCGTATCAGTGAACACCACTATTCCGTCGACAGTTAGGTCAAGAGGGCAAGCGAAAAAAAGAAAGACAAAAAAATCTAGGGGACGAAATGACTGAAGAAAACGAGGTGAAGTTAAGAGCACGCAACGGTCTAGGGGACGAACTGGAGGGAAACCAAGCGACCAAAACTTACACGAGGACGATCTGACAAAGGAATAATCATGTGGTAAGTAAAGAGATGATAAAGGGGCGAAGCGACTTGGAAAACGAAGTAGTTAAGGCGACATGGTCCAATAGGGAACGAGTTGATGGTGAGGGCGCATTAAGTGAAAGTAGGTGACCACAAGTAGGATCTGAGTGGTAGGTCAGAAGAGGATGAGGAATGGAGAAGTGAAGTGCGATAACCACGAGCGAGAAAGAGAAAAGAGAGCAAGAGGTAAGGAGATGAGAGAGGAGGGTGGAAAATGAAGGAAGGAAAGGGAAATGAGGAAAGAGAAATGGAAGAAAAGGAAAAGGATGAGGTGCGGATGTAGCGAGATAGTGAGGAGGAGGCAAGGGAGGAGTGGAGGAAGAGTGGACGAGAGAGGAGGCGAAATGGAAAAAATGGGGGCGACGAGTGCGGG
>JAPQNM010001166.1:82500-92500 GCA_029783475.1 Metacarcinus magister | reverse complement strand
GGGTTGTTACAGTTGTGGCCCAGGTTGTTACAGGTGTGGCCCGGGTTGTTACAGGTGTGGCCCAGGGTGTTAAAGGTGTGGTCCGTGAATGCTGCCGTTGTGGTGAGGGTGTTGCTATAGGTGTGGCCCGGATGGAGCGGTAAATGTAGGCCGAGGTTTAACAGGTGTGGCCCTAGGTGTTACGAGTGTGGCCCGTGAGGTGGTGTAGGTGTGGCCGGGGGTGTTGCAGGTGTGGCCTGGGGTGTTGCGCGGGGCGGCTACCTTTGGACGAAGTTTAATCTGCTGCCCCTCATATATCATCCCTTCTGGTGAGTCCTCTTTATTCTCTACACCTTTTTATCACTTCTCTCGCATGGCCATCACGCTTCCCCGCCGTCCCGCCCGCACTGCTCCAAACCTCTCCCACTTCTCTAGTGCCCAACGACCTCACGTCCACCTTACACATGGGCGAAGGCGGCACGACGCAAGGGCTCGTGGGTTGCGTCCCTGCGGCACGCATCTCCTGGCAGCTGGACGCATTAATTTTCAAGGTCCAGCCTTTAGGTCGGGTCCGCAAGCCCTTGTTTTCGCCGTGTTCGTATGCGTCCTTTTGTCGGCAGCAGCCATGGGTTCCGCCTCGCAGCCACCCACTACGAGTCTAATTACTGGCTTATCCGAATACAGCGTGTGGTGGGGGCGATGCCGGCCGCCAGAGGTGACAGACGGGCCATAAGTCAGCGTAAGGCAGCGTCCGCACAGAGCCCAGGCCGGGGCCGACGCGTGGTCCGGGAGGCGGCGGCGTCTCCTCCTCCCTCCCGGGATTGAGACGTCGGCAGTAAACAACATACTCACAGGCGGTGCCCGGCTGCTGCTGCTGCTGCCGCGGCTGCTCCTGCCGCTGCTGGCGTTGCCGTTGCATGCTGCTGCCGCCACTGTTGTTGCTGCAAACGTTACTGCTACTGCTGCAGTCTTTACCACCTTTGCTGTTGCTACTATTATTGCTTTTGCAACATTTGCTTCCTACCATAGTCACTAAAGTGCCCACCGCAGGACTGTTGCTATGGATTTGCAATGTGACTCCTGTTCCAGCCTGCTGCCGTTGCCGCCTTTTCATATTTCAATACCAACAACCCTAAAGCTCTTTTGTTCGTCTATTTATCTCCTATTCCAAGTTACAACGCCCGGCACTCTGCGGTCCCTCCATCCATTTGTCCTTCCACCTCCACCTCCTGCCCGCCAGTTGCTCCAGGAAGCAATAAACTATTGGACGAAGGGAGGAAAGTGGAGGAGAGATGAAGAGGGAAGAGAGCAGCTCCGACTATCCTCCTGATGGTCACCATTACCATCCTATCACCACCATCTATCAACAATTCACAGTCTACTATCCCAACACAGTATTCAAAGGCCCCTTCAAACTGCCAACCATTCTATGGCATCCCATCCTCCCCCCACAACCTCAACCTAGTAATAGCAACACCGCTGCTTCCCCGCCCATACTAAAAGGCCACCACGCCCACCACAATTACCCACTACGATACACTGCCACCTCCTGCCTCAATCAGGTGTCAGGGCGGGGGCGGCCGTGAGTGGGCTGTAAAGCTATAAAGTTGTTGGGTGGGAGTCGTGCGGGTGGGCCAAAACAGGGTGGCGAGCAGCAGTGAAAAACTGGAGACAACACACACACACACACCACTAAAAGCCACCAAACTCAACAGGACTCGACCAGCACTCAAGGCAAAAAAAATACATAAAAGCCACATAAGGTCGACGGTAAACGCTAAAAATGGACAGGAGCAGCGAGGAATAGTAGCAAGTCGACGGAAAGCAACATAAGCTCGCAGAAGTAATCATATGTATGAGTTATAAAGTCTATAATGAGTGAGAAATATTGTTACTTCTATACACAAATCCTTGTTAAAAGTGAATAGTAGCTTTTTTATGTTCTTTCATCCTACTTGCAATGATCCCTTTACAAACTCAAACAGCAGGTCACTTGAAGAGCTGAACTTCTTTGCAGCCATTGTAATGTAATATGTGTATGGAAGAACAATGTGAGCATTTTTTTTGTCTATTATACTTTTACACTTTAGACTACCTCCATTTTGGGCAAATATCAATAAGACAAAATAAAAAAAGTGCCGCTCGGAGCTGCACGCTTCCAGGGCTTCAAGGATTGAAACACGACGATGGCAATATAATCGACTAAGATTAATAAAGTATCACCTACATACGATACTGCTTTTATATTCCATGTGAGATCCAGGGGCATTCTTGTCTGCCTCTGATGCTTCCCAGGAGAGACGCGGACTAATGAATAGAACACCTTAGGCACTAACGACTCCTTCTGAAGATCCCGAGATGGTCACAGTGGTCTTCTCCCCTCATCTTTTGCTCCTCTCCATCAACCTGTTGCAGACTGTGACGTGACGTGCACCCAAGCTGACCACTGCACCAAGATCCTGCCTCCATGCCACAGGAAAACCTTTCTGAGGAGATACGCCTCTGTCGCACCTCCCAAGACGATACATCAAATAACAATGAAAATTTCCTTAACGAGATGAATATATATAAATAGACTAGTCTTTGGCGTTCGAAAACACAACAATACAAAATTTGCTGTAACTATTAATAGACAGATTGCCACGCCTCTCCACGAAGCCCTGCTTACCCTCTCACAACCACCTTTTGTTCTGAGGCGATGCAAAACATTCGTCTTGTGCGAATGTCCGCCGCTTCGCCTCGGGCACGTAGTGCTGTGTTACGAGTTGATGTGATCAGCGCGTAAAACAAATACATGAAAATAAGATGCAGAGATAAAACCATAAACTTTGTTTTTTTATATAATGGAAAACATAAACAAAATAAATTCCATTACTCAATGTGTTCGTGTATGTGACTAAGGTATTCACTCTGCCATCCACAATAACAGACTTGTGAGAGATATTATACATACCATCTTAAGTTCGAAAATATACATAACAATTACAATTGATGAAAATACCTCTTGGTCTAGTAAACCGACAAAACAATTTACAACCAACGAATGAAACTTTAGTGAAGGCAACATATTCCCAGACGATTAACAATGGAGGAGGTGGGGTGGTGGAGTAAGTAAAGGTGGTGAAGATGAAGGTGGTAAACATTATGGTGGTGGTGGTGGTGGTGGTGAGCCGTAAACACCTTCAAAAGTAGTTCAGGTGAGTACTCAAAGCTGCAGATAAATTCTTAAATGTATGCTTAATATCTCTCTCTCTCTCTCTCTCTCTCTCTCTCTCTCTCTCTCTCTCTCTCTCTCTCTCTCTCTCTCTCTCTCTCTCTCTCTCTCTCTCTCAGCACAATGCACGGCCATAACTCGCGGGTCACTGAGCAAAAAACTGTTCGCTATTGTTCTTTATTCCCCCACCTGGTTGGACGCGCCTTGTACTCTGTTGACCCCCACCCCCACTAGCCTAGTAGACTCTCCTCTCTTTTACTTGGCTAATCTCTTCCTTGTATTCTGCTAATATCTTTGAATACTCTTGCAAGCCCTTGTGTTCTGTTGATATCTTCCTTGTACTACTACTTCACAGTTTGTTTTTTTTGTAACGATGCAAAACACCTTAGGATTTTGTCAACCTAATCAAGTGCAGTATTTGGTTACTCTCATCCTTGTACTCTAATGTTAACTCCCTCCTCAATCTTTATATGTCGCTAATCTGTTCTTTGTATACTCAACTGTCCTTCTCGTATTCATCTATAGTATCTTCGTATTTCGCTAGTCTCCATTGAGCTTCTTTGGACATGCCTGTACTTTTCCATTCTCAGGTGCTTCACTCTCTTAATCGCCCTCGCGGATCCCAGTTTTCTTCTAAGTTTTATCAAAGCCTCCAATCTATTCGTATAGAGACAAACAGCTTTCCAGTTAGGCAGTCAGCCACATATACAGAAAGACAGATGGATGTTTCGGCAACTAACCAACTATCCTTTCGACCTGCTAGCCATCTAGACAGCCAAATAGCCAGGTTAACTAATTAGTAAGCCAACCAGCTAGCCAATCAGTTAGCCAGCCAGTCAGATAGTTAGCCAGCCAACTAGCTAGCTAGCCAGTCAGCCAGCTATATCAGCAGCTCGGCAACCAGCAAGCCAGTCAACTATCACGGTAGCAACCCAATTAGCCAACTAGTCAGCCAGCTAGATAGCCAGTCAACTAGTAAGCAAGTCAGTCAGCTGAGTAGCCAACCAACCAGCCAGCCAGCAAGCCAGTCGGTCAGCCAGTAAGTCATTCAGTCAATCAATCAGCCAGACAGCTAGGTAGCCAGCAAACAAAGCAGCCAACAAGCCAGTCAGACAGCCAGCCAACCAGTCAGCTAGCCAGTCAGTCAGTCAGTCAGTCAGTCAGTCAGTCAGTCAGTCAGTCAGTCAGTCAGTCAGTCAGTCAGTCAGCCAGCCAGCCAGCCAGCCAGCCAGCCAGTCAGTCAGTCAGTCAAGTCAAAGGAAGAGTACAAAGGAAGAACAGACAGCAACAGTCAGACAGCTAGTCAGTCAGCCAGCCAGTCAGTCAGTCAGTCAGTCAGTCAGTCAGTCAGTCAGTCAGTCAGTCAGTCAGCCAACCAACTAGCCAGTCACCGCTAGTAAATAACAAGCCAGCCCGCCACTTCATACCTGATGCCTAATGAATCAAAAGTAGACATCCACTTTAAGACAAAAGAGTATATAGGTCACTCGTCCCTCTACTCCTCTCTCCTCTCTTCCCTTCCGGCTTTCCTTCCCTCCATCCCTTCTATCTCTTCTACTTCACAGTCTCTGAGCATCTTGCCCTCTCCTTTTCCTTCCTTTCTTACCTCATTTTTTCCTTCCTTCTTGTTATTGTTTCATATGACTGTGCTATTCTATTTTATTTTTGCTTTTCTCTCTCTCTCTCTCTCTCTCTCTCTCTCTCTATATATATATATATATATATATATATATATATATATATATATATATATATATATATATATATATATATATCTTTCATTACACAACCTTAAAAGAAAAGGAAGAGGAAGAGTACAAGAGGAAAAGGAGTAAGAAGTACACGAAGAGGGGGAAGTGGGAGAAAACAGCGTAAAACAACTTCAAAGGTTGGACAGAAGGAGGAGGAGGAGGAGGAGGAGGAGGAAGAGGAGGAGGAGGAGGAGGAGGAGGAGGAGGAGGAGGAGGAGGAGGAGGAGGAAGAGGAAGAGGAAGAGGAAGAGGAAGAGGAAGAGGAGGAAGAAGAGGAGGAGGAGGAGGAGGAGGAGGAGGAGGAGAAGAAGTTGATAACGTTGATGATAATAACAGTAAGTTTTCTAATAAGAGAGAAAAAAAAAGTTTGGACAGAAGAAGGAAGAAAGTCAAGAAGAACACGAAAACGAAAAGGAAAACAAAGAAAAGGAACAAGAAAAACAAAGAACACGTTGAAAAACACAAACAAATAAGGACAAGAGCAAAACCAAGAATAGGAGGAGGAGGAGGAGGAAAAGGAGGAGGAGGAGGAGGAGGAGGAGGAGGAGGAGGAGGAGGAGGAGGAGGAGGAGGAGGAGGAGGAGGAGGAGGATCAGGGCCGCCAATGAGCCATGGAAGAGAAGGCTTCGATCGCATTAGGCCGCGAGCCGCTACCGGACAAACCAAGGCCCATTCACACGCTTCAAATGGATTTATTTACCCCTCCTGTCCCCCTCCTTCCTGCCATACCCTCCCCTGCCCACAACTACCCCCTCCCGTCCCTTCCTGTAGCCTCCTTCCACCTATTTACCTCCTCTTTTCCTCATTCCCTTCCTCCTCCTTCGCTAAGCCCCGAATTAACCTAAATTACCAGTGCATTACGAGAAAGAGAAAGAGAAAGAGAGAGAGAGAGAGAGAGAGAGAGAGAGAGAGAGAGAGAGAGAGAGAGAGAGAGAGAATGTGTGTGTGTGTGTATGTGTGTGTGTGTGTGTGTGTGTGTGTGTGTGGTGTGTGTGTGTGTGTGTGTGTGTGTGTGTGTGTGTGTGTGTGTGTGTGTGTGGGTGTGTGTGTGTGGGGGTGTGTGTGTGTGGGTGTGGGTGTGGGTGTATGTGTGTGTGTGTGTGTGTGGGTGTGGGTGGGTGTGGGTGTATGTGTGTGTGTATGTGTGTGTGTGTGTGTGTGTGTGTGTGTGTGTGTGTGTGTGTGTGTGTGTGTGTGTGTGTGTGTGTGTGTGTGTGTGTGTGTGTGTGTGCTATATCGCGTCAAAGTCAATTTTTGCTCTGGGAAGTAATTACGTATATACACAAACAGTGATGGTAGAAGGAGGGAGAGGAAAAGATACACAGGAGAGACGGGTGTGTGTGTGTGTGTGTGGTGCTGGCCTGGGTGGAGTCCTAACTAACCCTTGTGGAGTGCAGCTGATGATTGAATTGCCACACAGCTGACGTGATCCAAACTAGTCATCAACTGCATGAATGAAAGTTAATGTAAACATAGAAATGACAATAATTGGATAAAATACAAACACAAATTACTGGTAAAAACTATCGTGCTTACTACTTTCACGGTGTGGCATGTAACGTTTCTGGTCTCCCGTAGCAAGTGTTCAGACAGAGAGGAAAACACACACACACACACACACACACACACACACACACACACACACACACACACACACACACACACACACACACACACACTCCTCCACCTCCACCACCTCCTCCTTCTAATAACTACTACTACAAAAAACAACATTAACAACAACAACAACAACAACAACAACAACAACAACAACAACAAACAACTACTACTACTACTACTACTACTGCTAGTTATGTTACTAGTTCTACTACTACTACAACTACTACTACTACTTCTACTACAACTACTACTACTACTACTATACTACTATACTAATACTACTACTAATACTACTAATACTACTACTATTACTAATACTAATACTACTATTATTACTACTTTTACTACTATTACTACCACTACTATTACTACTACTACTACTACTACTACTACTACTACTACTACTACTGCTACTGCTACTACTACTACTACTACTACTACTACTACTACTACTACCACTACTACTACTGCTACTACTACTTCTACTATTACTACTGCAATTATTACCAATAGTAACAATAATAACAATAATAATAATAATAATAATTATTATTATTATAATAATAATAATAATTACTATTATTTTCATTATGTTTTTTTCTTTTTTTTAATACAACACCTTATTTACCCCACAGAGTGTAGCATAGATCATTGCTGGTATCTTAGAGGAAGCATCCGACACATACACACACATACGTACACACTTCAATCACACGTTCAGGAGGATAGGATTCCCAGCCTTCCGCTCTTGCTGGGATCACAAACCTTCGACTTACTCCCGTACATATTTACTGTTTGGTAAGCAAGGAGTACAACGTTAAAGAAGACAAACTCATTTTGTCTTCACTTGGCCCAGGATTCGAATCCAGGATCTCTGGCTTGTGAGCCGAGCACGCTAACCACTACACCGCCGCAAAGCAATTAGGATGATAATCATAATTCTGATGATAATAACAAACACAGAAAAGAAGTAGGAAAAGGAAACGAAAAAGATGAAAAGAGGGAAGAATATGGAGGTAAAAAGAAACAACAATAACAGGAGATGTACTACAGCCAACCCCCCACCCCCCACTCCAACACACACAGAGAAGTCTCACAATACGAGCACCACAAATGTCTTACGGAACGATGCACGATTTACGACCAGACTAGATACCATCACAGTTACCCCCCCCCACCCCCCTCCTCCTCCTCCTCCTCCTCTACTCCTCCTCCTCCTCCTCCTCCTCCTCCTCCTCCTCCTCCTCCTCCTCCTCCTCCTCCTTTAATGCAATTTACATTCAGCTCAAGCAACACTCGCATAAAATGATAATTAGTCTTATTCATCAACCCCCAGGGCAAACAATGAACACTGACGATAAACTCTTCGAGCAAATAGCAGAAATCTCGTGTCAAAACGATTGTGTAATATTCGGCAATTTCAACCTACCAGTAACCAAATGGGGTGAACCACTAAATTCACACTTGGGACATGATCTTTACACGAATCTTCAGGAAAGCGATCTTTTCCAACTGGTTGAACGACCTGCAAGGGGCAATATTATCCTTATGACAGAAGAAAGCCTTGTCAGTGACGTGAACGTAGGATCTACATTCAATACCTGTGGCCATCTTTTCGTATCCAGTTTAATAGAGTACACGAAAAGGAAAGTGAAGAAAAAAAATACTGGACTATCGAGGTCAGATTTCAATAAACTAAGAAGGATTCTAGAAAACAACGATTGGAAGACACTTTCGGAGTGTAAAGACATAAATAAAGCATGGCTACTAATCACCAGTAAACTAAACTGAGCTGTAGAATCTTGTATACCATTATGAAATAGACGTTCTTTTCAAAACCATAAACCAAAATGGTGGGACAACGATATCAGAGTCAGTCTCTTAGCCAAAAAGCGTGCCTATGTTAAATATAATATAACCATGAGTGAAGCCGACATGATCGAACATGATAGAATTCGGGCTCATCGTCCTCCTCCATCTTCTTCTCCCACTCCTCTACCTCCTACTTTTCTTCATATTTCTTCCATTTCATATTCAATTTCGATATTACTTCTTCTTCTTCTTCTTTCTTCCCAATTCTTCCATTTGCTACTTCACACCTTCTCTCCTTGTCGTCGTCATAGTCGTCTTCATCGTCGTTCTCCTTCTCCTTCTCCATAACCTTCGCTACCTGTTTAACCGAACACAATCGCTAATCCGGACAAGACCCCTAATCTCTCTCTCTCTCTCTCTCTCTCTCTCTCTCTCTCTCTCTCTCTCTCTCTCTCTCTCTCTCTCTCTCTCTCTCTCTCTCTCTCTCTCTCCCTCTCTCTCTCTCTCTCTCTCTCTCTCTCTCTCTCTCTCTCTCTCTCTCTCTCTCTCTCTCTCTCGTGGGAAATAAGGTATTACCCGAACAGAGAGAGAGAGAGAGAGAGAGAGAGAGAGAGAGAGAGAGAGAGAGAGAGAGAGAGAGAGAGAGAGAGAGGAGAGAGAGAGAGAGAGAGAGAGAGAAATAGGGAGAGAGAGAGAGAGAGAGAGAGAGAGAGAGAGAGAGAGAGAGAGAGAGAGAGACGAGAGAGAGAGAGAGAGAGAGAGAGAGAGAGAGAGAGAGAGAGAGAGATACAATAGAGGGAACAGGTCGACACAACACCTGCCTATTAGAAGAGAATTTTATTCCACTGTTAGGCTTCTGGAAGGAGGAGGAGGAGGAGGAGGAGGAGGAGGAGGAGGAGGAGGAGGAGGAGGAGGAGGAGGAGGAGGAGGAGGAGGAGGAGGAGGAGGAGAGAGGAGGAGGAAAGAGGAGGAGGAGGAGGAGGAAAAACACAAAGGAAGAACAAACAACAGCACACCTTTGAGAGAAACAACACTATCTAATCTAAGGTAAGAGGCACAGGACAGAAAGGCGAAGGCTCCTCCCCACCCACTGCTCCCTCCAGCCGAGGCTGACAAGCGAGGAAGAAATAAAAAAATAAAAAAATATGGAACACAAAAAGAACGTAACTAAGTGGAATTTATTATATTATAATGAGATAAGGACTATCACTACTGCTACTTCTACCCAGATGACAACATGCGGTGCCAGACCACCAGCAACAAGATGCAAAAAGTGACAATTCATAAAAAAAATATTTGTCTAACCAGATCAAATACATTTAAGATAACGAATATCATCTCAGTTGAGGGTTGCAGTCAAAGTACTTGTCTAGTCAGTTTTTGAAAGCTGTAAGTGTTGAAAGGCAGAACATTCCAGACGTTAATGACCCGATTGGAGAAGTGTTTGGTTTCATTTGTCAAAAATCTTTTACCGATTGTCTTGAAACTGTTTCGTCTTATTATATTTGATTGATTGACTGTCAAGTAATCTTCTGCATTGATGTTGTCAAATCATTTAAATATTTTAAACACTTCAATTAGATCACCTCCAATCCTCCGTTTCGATAAGCTGAATTAATTTAGC
>JAPQNM010001166.1:67500-70000 GCA_029783475.1 Metacarcinus magister | reverse complement strand
TCTCCCTTTTCTTCTTCCTTCTTGTCTCTTTATTCTCTGCTCTGATGTAATTTTTGAGTGCGCTCTCGCTCTCTCTCTCTCTCTCTCTCTCTCTCTCTCTCTCTCTCTCTCTCTCTCTCTCTCTCTCTCTCTCTCTCTCTCTCTCTTTGTCCATAAACAGACGGCTTTCCCTTCCTCCAAGCAGGTCAGCCTTCCTTCAGCCTCCCTACAGGCAGGTGACCGCCATCTCACCAGTCCTTTCTCTACAAAGGCAAATTGTTAATCCTCAGTTCATACTTTCTCCCAAATGAAGGCAGATTACTTTTACATGCAATTAGTGTATTTCTCTATCGTATTTACATTTTTTATTCCTTAGATGTAATAAGTAAATCGCTGTACACTTTTTTCTAATGAAGGTACTCATATTTCGACGAATAAAGATCATCGAAAACCAAGACATTATTATCATTACAAAAACTATAATATTCCGCGGTCTGAATATTTCACCCACACAATATTTTTCTCCTTCAACACAGTCTGGCCGAGAGACAGACACTAATTTTCTGCTCCAGGATACGTATATCAGCACCGAAATATTTTGAGATATTTTGACCATAGCATGTCACATTCCCGATCATGAATAATTCAACGGTATTTCAAGGTCTAGGGACATTTTCAGACCTTCAGATACCTTAACCAACCTCGGGACATTTCAACCCTTAGACATTTCGATCCCAAGAGAATGTAGCCCGAGAGTAGTCACCACAGATAAAGTGACATTTAATGACGGTGGGGGAGGAGAGGCCGAGGAGGTGAGGGCGGGGTGGGGAGGGGGTGCAGGTATGCGGATGGGGACGGGGAGGTGGTAGAGTGAGGAGAAGGGGTGAGAAGGAGGGAGAGCTGAAAGAGAGGGTTTGGGTGGGTGAAGGTGAAGGGGGGGAGGGGGTGGAGGGGGAAGCCTGACAAGTGAGCCGCAGCTATTTGTCCGGCGAGGCGACACAGGCAAGTCCGCTTCCCTGAACCTCAGCTTCCACACACACACACACAGCAATCACACACAGGGTTTATGATACGCAGCTCCATAAATGCATAATCATTAGATCCCTGTGAAAGTATACACCCTATTTAGTGAGTGTAAGTTGGTTACTTAAGAAAGATAGAGGAGAAAGGAAAAGAGGAAACACGTGAATGGATGCAAAACGAGGGTCTGTTTGTAATAAAGTGAGCGAGTGAGTGAGTGAGTGAGACAAATAATGTGTGATTAATCCTAATTTAGAATGAGTGAACAAAACATCGAGTGAATGAATGAGTGAGTGAGTGAGTAAGTGAGTGAGTGAGTGAGTGAGTGAGTGAGTGAATGAGTGTCAGTCAGTAAGCTAGTAAGTCAGTATGTAAGTAAGTAAGCAAGTAAGTAAGTAAATAAGTAAATAAAACATTGAGTGGGTAGGAGCAACAGTGAGGGTAAAATGATCCGCCGAAGTCATAGTCGGTGCAGGCGTTGGGAGGAGGGCGGGGCCGGAGGGTCTGCGCCGGCAACTTCATTAAGGTGACCGCGTAATTTGAGAAATGTTTTACCTCAAAAGCTCCTCCGGGGTTTTCTTAAAGCTTTTTTTTTTCCTTTTTTCTTATCTCTCACTCGCTCGCCCGCTTGCTCTTTTTTTCCCAACTTTTTTTTGCTCTCTCTCTCTCTCTCTCTCTCTCTCTCTCTCTCTCTCTCTCTCTCTCTCTCTCTCTCTCTCTCTCTCTCTCTCTCTCTCTCTCTCTCTCAGCAGTCATGTTTTCATTTATATATCTCTCCTCTCGCTGTGTGTGTGTGTGTGTGTGTGTGTGTGTGTGTGTGTGTGTGTGTGTGTGTGTGTGTGTGTGTGTGTGTGTGTGTGTGTGTGTGTGTGTGTGTGTGTGTGTGTGTGTGTGTGTGTGTGTGTGTGTGTGTGTGTGTGTGTGTGTGAGGCGGTGAGGCAAGGGTGATGGGAAATGGGTGGAGTCGGGAATGAGAAATGGGTGTGATAATGTGCTTACGGGAGGAAGGAGTTAGTCAGCAAGGTATGGGGGAAGGAAAGAAAGGAGATAGGAAGGAAAGGGTTGCACTGATGGGATTGTGGAAGGTATAAGGTGGGCAAGGATGAGAAAAGCAGGCGTCACTACGGCAATTTGATCACTGAGAGGGGAAGGTTGTGAGGTTGTGAAGGTTGTGGAGGTTGTGAAGGTTGTGGAGGTTGTGACGTTCCTAACTTCCTATAGAACTCGGCCGCCGCCGCTGAGTTGGGCCGCATGGGTCCTGCATTCTTCCTGATTTCAAATTTTCTTTCTTTTCATTTTCCTATTCTGGATTTTAATTTTCTTCACAGTTATTCATAATTTTCTACACTGAATATTTTTGTTCTTCTCAATTTCAGATTTCGATTAAAAATTTCTTGGTTCACATGAACGATTTGCTCTCGCTCTCTCTCTCTCTCTCTCTCTCTCTCTCTCTCTCTCTCTCTCTCTCTCTCTCTCTCTCTCTCTCCTCTCTCTCTCTCTC
>JAPQNM010001166.1:57500-62500 GCA_029783475.1 Metacarcinus magister | reverse complement strand
TCTCTCTCTCTCTCTCTCTCTCTCTCTCTCTCTCTCTCTCTCTCTCTCTCTCTCTCTCTCTCTCTCGTGAAGCCTAAAGGAAGGTAAGGTAGAACATTTTTTTTTCCATGAAGAAAACTTTCGTGGATGTAAAAGGAAGCAATAGTCAGGTTATCCGTGTTCTATTTCACCTCTGGGTCAAATCTCCTAATCCTCTCCTGGCCCGCCACTATATACCATCACCTTCTCTTCTCCGTCTCTATATTGAAGTGGTAATGTCCAAACAGCCTTAACTTCTTTTTTCATATCACCTATCTCTTCTTCCTCTCTCCTTGTTATAATTATCAAACAGGATCTCTCTCTCTCTCTCTCTCTCTCTCTCTCTCTCTCTCTCTCTCTCTCTCTCTCTCTCTCTCTCTCTCTCTCTCTCTCTCTCTCTCTCCTCTACCACTCCCTCGTGCACTCACATTTTTCATCCCTATCACTCCCTATACTTAATCAATTATATCAACTACTCCCACTCCTATCACTGTTCTACTTGTTCTTCTCCTTTCAGTACTACGTTTAAGTCATTTTCCTGAGTGATCTTTCTTTCTCCCAATTCCGCTGCCAATGTCATATCATCACCAGGAAGCCTCCACTCCCTCGCCGTTCTTCCCCTTCCTCATCCACACCATCTATCAACACACTACTGTCACAACCTCCCTCCAATACAACATTTCCCTTTACAGTCTCCAGCATTCCTCCACCACACCCACTTTACCTCTTACCACTTCATCTTCCATCCATCACCCCTACAAGCCTGCCAGAACTTCCCACCGCCTCCAACCTTCCCTCCCACCCCTCACCCACCTCCACTGTCCCCTCCAGCATCACTATCTCTTCACCCCGTACATAAACTCTCGTGCCACTTCCGAAACGACCAATTAGCCAACTGGAGGAGGAGGAGGAGGAGGAGGAGGAGGAGGAGGGAGGAGGAGGGAGGAGGAGGAGGTATGGCCCGAAGACTTTCGGTCGTAATTCTTGCCGAAGACGACGACTCACAGACGAACAACCCAAGGAGTTGTGTGTGTGTGTGTGTGTGTGTGTGTGTGTGTGTGTGTGTGTGTGTGTGTCTGTGGGTGTGGGTGTGGGTGTGTGTGTGTGTGTGTGTGTGTGTGTGTGTGTGTGTGTGTGTGTGTGTGTGTGTGTGTGTGTGTGTGAGAGAGAGAGAGAGAGAGAGAGAGAGAGAGAGAGAGAGAGAGAGAGAGAGAGAGAGAGAGAGAGAGAGAGAGAGAGAGAGAGAGAGAGAGAGAGGAGAGAGAGAGAGAGAGAGAGAGAGAGAGAGAGAAAAAAAAAGTGAGAAATTTATTTCTACACAGTAGTACGATAAACAAAGTCTCAGTAACACATAAGGTTCTAATATTCAGGGTCTTGTCCAGAATTTATCTCGGCTTCATCTGTGCTTAATTTCACATCAGCAATCAGTGTTCACGCGAGATATCATTTTAAATCAATCAAATCAATCAATCAAAGGCTTACATTGGTTAGCAAGACTTGATTTATGAATATGCATGGTCTTCAGGCATCAACGACTATGACGAAATAATCTTCAGATCTATTTAGAGTTATGTGCACAATTTGATATCCTAAGTTACTGCTAGTTCGGTGGCCTTCCCAGGTATGTCTTCTTAACCGACATCAGACAACAAACACAAGCAACAGAGACAAATTAGATAATAGAGAGGCAGACGCACGCCAATACTAAAGAGCGTAGTCTACATTCAAACAAAGCTGGTGAAAACTAACTGCCCTCTCCGTCCAAACCTGCGATGACAAGGGTTGGCCGCCACATGCTAGGCCACCGACCCTGTCTGTCACCTCCAAAACCATGAGTGTGCATGACGCCACTAAGGTCACAGGGAGAGCCACACCTGTTAAGCTTAGGGCAAGAAAAACAAAAGAAATACATGGCAAATAAATAAGAATATATTATTCGTCGCAGGCCCTTAATGGCGCTGAGGCACGCTGTAGAGGCCCTGCAGCGAGCACTATTAGTACCTTCTCTGAGCCCTGAAGCAAGCATTATTAGTACCTTCTCGGAGCCCCGAAGCAAGCGTTGAAGCTCCCGGCGGCCTCCTCCCCCACCCTCTCACCGTTAATTAAAGCGCTCAGCATTACCTTACAGCTAAAGTAAATACCTCGAGGCACTGGAGTAAGCGTCACCCTTGGATCAGCCCCGCAGCGAACATAAACAACAATTTTGGAGCGTGAGCTGGAGACAGGTATGTGAAGCTGCCCTGGAACAAGCAACACACACACACACACACACATACACACACACACACACACACACACACACACACACACACACACACACACACATTTTTACCCTGACAGTTCTCTTCGATAATCACAAGATATGGGGTAATAGTAAGGTTTTGGAAGGATCAAATAACATTGCAGGACTGACAAGGCATTGTTGGCCCTGCCGTGCACACACACACACACACACACACACACACACACACACACACACACACACACACACACACACACACACACACACGTATCACAAAGCCCCGGTCTAAGTGTAATGATCAAGTGGCAAGTGCTAGCGAGAGATAACACTTGACGTCCTCACATGTTTGATGGGCCTCGAGACTTAACAATATACATCAAAAGCGTTAAGTGTGCATTAACTTTTTTTTAGATCTTCAAGTGTACATAAGGACTTCCTAGAGGCCTCTTGAGACTATCAAGACGAAGGAGGCTTGGAAAGAGCAAAGCCTCATCCTGCAGGCACCGCTGAGAACATAAACGCACTGGAGGCTCCGAGGAAAGCATACATACGTAATAGACATTCCTGAGAGGTTTCGACTAGTATTAGAAGCTGGCTGAGGGTATAAATTCTTACTATTGGCAACGAGCATAACAGACTCGTAGACAAGAATTAGAGCATAACTCCTTATTATGGACCATGAAGAGAGCCACAGAGACCATAATTTTTGTTATGGGCAATGGAGAAGGCATAAACAAATATAAGAACCTTGCATAAATCATCATTATAAGACAAGGAGACAACATATAGAAGTAAAAACAAAGAACGGACAAAGCCACGGACAGAACATAGAGATTGTGTTAAGGAAGAAACATTTTTACTAAAGGTTCAGGAGGGAACAAGGGAACAAAAATAATCTTACTGAAAGGATTCATAATATAAATCCCAAACTGGTCTGGAGGGAGCGTGAATTCAAACTAGGAACAATGGAAGTAGCTGTATCACGTGTTACAGAACCGATTCACAACATACATTCATCCTAGAGGCAGCGGAGACCTCAACAAAGAATTTAGTGACACCGCTGAGAGCAATCATTCTTATACTCCCTAGAAGAGCCTAGGACCAGAGCACAATTGCTTTATACAAAAATAAGAACAGTAGTTCCCAACATTTTCCTTTCTGTGGCTCCCTGCCTAAAATAAGATACCGTTCGTGGCATGTCCTTTTCATACATTAAATGTTAGCCCCAGAAATGGAAGACCACATAATTTTAGATAAAAAAAACTGTTCCATAAACACATATTTGTTTCGACTTACTTTGGTGTTTGGTGATTTTTCAAAATTGCGCACAACTTGAGCTGAAGTGCTCCTCGGCTCAAGTTGTGCGTCATTTTAAAAGTCCACATAATTCCAAAATTCAGTCTAAATGAGGATACGTGACTGGGAGATTTTCTACTCAGAATAATATTCCTTAACCTGTCCTTGCATCCTTCACTCCATTACTCACGTATAAGTCCAGGAGCAAAGTGTGAATTCTAGAAATCTAACTGATGCAAAAAAGTGAGTCGAAAGTAGAATATATGTATGAAAAATCTTTGGCTTGAAATGAGTTGATATTTCATTTCTGCAGCTGACTAAAAAGTACCGGTACATTCTGTATATATAATTATTAGTAAGAATGATCAATATAACGGTGCCAGGAGTTGCATGAACTCAAAAAATTAATACTATAAAAAGGTTCCACTACATTAGTATGCAAAACAGTCTAATTCCATCTTCTGAATTTCTATTTGCATCATAGGCCTCGAGGATGCATTCTAAGGACTGAAACTGTTGCCAAAGAGAGAGAATAAGCAAGTATTAGAGCACCAGAGACAACCATAACTACGTATCATGGGTCCGGACAGAACATTGTGACGTATTAAATACACGAGAACACTAACATGCATTAACGGCCCAGGAGAGCATAAACACATATCAGAGGCCGGAGAAAGAGCATAAACATGTATCTGAGGTTCCCAGAAGAATATAACCACGTATTAGAGGCCCTACAGAGAGCATGAATTATCATTAAAGGCCACGGATAGAGCATAAACATGTATTGGAGACCCCAGAGAGGGCATAAACTACTAATAGAGGCCCCGAAGAGAGCATAAACACGTATTTGAGGTCCTGGGGAGAACATAAACACGTATTAGAGGCCCCGGAGAGAGCATAAACACGTATTAGAGGCCCCGGAGAGAGCATAAACACTTCATCAACTGAAGTAAACAAAGTCTTAATGTGGTCACTGCATGAGATGCAGGGAGGAGAAGGAGGAGGAGGAGAAAAAAGGTGGTGTAAGCACTGCTTCCCGTAGATGATGCCACTTTTAAACACACACACACACACACACACACACACACACACACACACACACACACACACACACACACACACACACACACACACACACCTACACACACACACTAACATACACACACGTTCACACACACACACACACACACACACACACACACACACACACACACACACATAACTCCCGTAGCTCTTAACGACTCCGTCTGTTATCCGGCAAGGCGTGGGTTCGAACCCTGCTTAAGTCACTAAGGATTTTTCACTGACAGGGAGTAGTTACTGTCCCCTTTGAGCAAGGGGATGGGGGTGTGTGATGTGAGAGGTCTCAGCTTTACCCATAAATTTGTCTCTATGAGCTCTGAGCTTTATGGGTAATGGCTGACGATCACGAGTCCAGCGAGTG
>JAPQNM010001166.1:42500-52500 GCA_029783475.1 Metacarcinus magister | reverse complement strand
AGAGAGAGAGAGAGAGAGAGAGAGAGAGAGAGAGAGAGAGAGAGAGAGAGAGAGAGAGAGAGAGAGAGAGAGAGAGAGAGAGAACGTGTATATGATGTGAAAGAAGTGATGGATGGATGGGGAAGGAAGAAGGGAGAGAGGAGATGGAGGAGGGTGAAAAAGACCAAGGATGCGAGGGTGGAAAGAGAGAGAGAGAGAGAGAGAGAGAGAGAGAGAGAGAGAGAGAGAGAGAGAGAGAGAGAGAGAGAGAGAGAGAGAGAGAGAGAGAGAGAGAGAGAGAGAATATATAAGACTTCATAGGAAGAACATACACCAAAAGACCTGTTGGTCTATAACTACGGTATCTGCTGGACTACATACTATTACTAATACACTACGTGTAGGAGAATATGATATAATTACCTCTTGTTATTGTCGCATTATTCATCTCAAATAATATATATGGATTGATTTTATAGAAATTGCATAAAATTTTAAAGAATTCAATCATATCTCTCCTAATTCTTTGTTTGTGGAGTGGGAACATGCCTAACTGTTTTAATTGTTCCTTGTACGATAAGGTATGCAATACAGGAATGTGTTTTGTCGCTTGTACGTTTTGGTCTTTAATGTAGTTCGGAGAACCAACTGGATTGCGTATTCTAGGTGTGGTCTCACAAATGCTGTGTAGTCTTTTCATTCCGATTTGTGATCAACATCCTTTGAAATTAGACTGAACATTATATTTACTGAGAACTGATCAATCATTTTGACATAATTACTAATGATAACACCAAGGTTTTTTGATTTGTTTAACATCAAGCTCTTGGTCTCTCATCTTGCATTTATAATCTGGATTTGTATCGCCAGTTTGTATAACCTTACATTTATCTGTATCAAAAGACATAAGCCATTTATCGCTCCAATCGATTAGTTTTTTTTTTCTTTTTCTATATCATTAACCGTTGGCACCAGTAGGCATATGGAGGCACAGATGGACTTGCCTCGCCTGTTATTTGGTGTAGGTTTTTTTTAGAATGTTTATAGTGACGCCTCGAATGATTAAGTTCTCTCTTGAATATGTTGAGAACGAGTGAGGCTTATTACTGCTTCAGATGCATATTAACGTTGGAAGTCCCGTCTGAGGACAGTATGGCAGCAATTTGGGTAGTCTTTTGCCACTCGGCGGTGATATCAAATATTGAAAAATGGTCAACGGATATCGGGGATTCGAACCCGGAACCCTAGGCTCCCACTCCCGAACGCTGAATTTTATCGCAGTCTTCAGAGCATATTACTTTACAGCCAAGTTTTTTATCGACTGCGAATATTGCTTCTTTTGACAAAATTACTCTCTAAATCATTCACATATATAAGGAAAAGCATGGGTCCCAAGAACCGTTGAGGCATGTCAATAGTTACGTTTTGCCAATCAGGTACTGCACTTCACCATATGAAACAACTCGTTGTTGGCAGTCTGAGAGTCAATCTCCTATCCACGCTCATAGATGCTCTCCTATTCCATGTGCCCACAATTTAGTTATTAGTTTATTATGAGGGATCTTATCACATGATTTTTTAATATCTAAGGAAATCAAATCATACGGCTCCCGAACATCCCAACTCGCGTAAACGTTATTAAAGAAATCTAACAGAGTTAGACAAGATATATTACTACGAAATCTGTGCTGATTTTCTGTTATTAGTTTGTCTGTTTCAAGGAACGCAACCATCTTGTCTCTGATGATCTTTTCGAATAATATAATTAAAACTGACGTTGGACTAATTGGACGATAGTTAATAGCATGTTTCTTATCTCCTTACAGAAAATTAGGGGTTATGTTTGCCCTTTTCCATGCACGAGGTACTCTAGTTTGGGTTAATGAGTTGTTAAGTAAACGTGTCACAGGACTTTCTAATTGAGCACAACATTATATAAGTATCTGCAGTGATATTTCATCAAGACCACTTTGAAGTTTTCGTTCTAGGGCTTTCGTAAGACTCCAGGTTTGAAACAGGTAGAATGCATTGATCATATACTTTTCCCTTCAGTGATAATGGGAGATTACTTTTCATAACATTTTGTTGTCTCCCAAATGCACTCCATCCCATCCCTATTCGGATTTATCATGGCTTCGTGGGAGATTTTTATTTCATACTCGCGTTTGTTTTTTCCTATAATTTTTTTTCACATATTCTTTTCAGATTACCATAACTATTAAAATCCGAGTTGACTGCGATAATTCATACTTTTTGTGTGCCTGTCTCTTACTAGCTTTCGTTTTTTCTAAGCAGTCGGTCATCCACAAATGTTTACATTCATTGATTTGATATTACCTGTGAACGTCTTGTACATTTCACTTACGCAAGTGTTATCGAAACACTGGTTCCAGTTGACTGAATTTAACTCTCATTTTATTTTTGCAAATTTCGTTTTCTTATAGTTATGTACCGGTAGCATATTTTCTTTTATTAGAAGGTTTAGCTAGATTCTAACAATGTTATGGTCGTTGTTTGGTAGAGGCTCGCCGACTTCACAAGTATGAATGAGGTCACGTCATTCGTGAATACTAGATTGCATTGAGTAGACGTCTGAACTCTTTGATATAGAAAAGCCTTCTATGATAATTTTATTAATCTTGTTTCTTCGCGATCGCTAGTTAAGTTTGACCAGTTTAAAGAAAGGTTATTAAAGTCTCCGCAAAGAGAGAGAGAGAGAGAGAGAGAGAGAGAGAGAGAGAGAGAGAGAGAGAGAGAGAGAGAGAGAGAGAGAGAGAGAGAGAGAGAGAGACGAGGCATGGGAATAAGGAGAGAGAGGGAGGAATGTAGGGAAGGGAGGAGGAAGGGAGGAAGGGAAGGGGGGAGGAAGGGAGGAAAGCAGGGAGAGAACGGCCGAGGTGTGGGGTGGTGGGGGGTGGGTGCAGCTGGGAGGGCGGGAAGGCGGGCTGGGCATCCAAATAAACAAAACACGGAAAGTACACAAACCTACAACGCTTAAAAAATAGAAAAAAATAGAAAAAAAAACTCGTCCTAGGATGGAGTTAAGGTTTTCCTCGAAGCTCCGTTTCGTGTTCCACAATGCTTCGAAACACCTCCCTCCCTCCCTCCCTCCCTCCCTCTGCTCTCCTTCCTTCTTCCTTCCCTCCATGTTCTTTGCGTCTCCTCTATCCTCGTCTCTATTCACTCCTCCCAATTCATTTTCTTTTTACCGTCGCTTTTAATGACCAGTGTTTTGGGAGAACCATTTAAACCTTCGCAGTTTTCCTACACACGCCCCGGGCAGTTCAAGGTCCTTACCCGCCACAGCCCCCTAGTTTTCTCCCTATGGTCCCACTTTACAGTCCCTAGTCTTCTCTACAGGCCCTTAGTTCTCTTCCAACAGCCCCTTGCCCTGCTTTACAGCACGTAGTCATCTCTAAAACACCCGGTTTTCTTCTTACAACCCTTAATCCAGCATTACAATTACAGCCTCTAGTCTTCTCTACTGCCCCCTAGTTCTGGTTTCCCAGCACTTAGTTTACTCTCCTCAGCTTCAAGTTCTCCGCCACAGTTCCCACATCTGTCCCCACAGCCAGTCAGTATACTTCTAAAATTTCCAGTCACCTACTCACATCCTGCACCCACAAAACACCCAGGACACTCCACCTTGCACAGTGGAGCGTATATATATATATATATATATATATATATATATATATATATATATATATATATATATATATATATATATATATATATATATACAAAAAAAATAAAATAAAAAAATACACACACACACACACACACACACACGCAAGCGCACGCACACGCACGCACGCGCGCACACACACACACACACACACACACACACACACACACACACACACACACACACACACACACACACACACACACACACCACACACACACACACACACACACACACACACACACACACACACACACACACACACACACACACACACACACACACACACACACCATCTGCACACGACTCTCTCCCTACCATCCACAACCCTACATCCCCTGCTGTTAAACACACACAAGACACGAGAGAGAGAGAGAGAGAGAGATAGAGAGAGAGAGAGAGAGAGAGAGAGAGAGAGAGAGAGAGAGAGAGAGAGAGAGAGAGAGAGAGAGAGAGAGAGAGAGAGCGAGAGCGAGAGCGAGAGCGAGAGCGAGAGTGAGAGCGAGAGCAAGAGAGAGAGAGAGAAGAAAAAAAATCAAGCCAATTCGATAAATCACCCCTGTTTGTCAATATAGAGGGATTGAACCGTCTACAACACCCCCTCCCCAACACACAAAGCGTGTCCTGGGGCCAACAGGGGCCGTGTGTAATAGCATTAAAGAAGATCGGATCCCAATCTGGACAGACCCGACACGTCCCTGGCCCGGTATCAGCGTCGAGGCGTCAGGCGGTGAAGACCCGAGTTTCGATTCCCCTGTAAGGGACTAATGTGGGACTGGATCCTTCTCTCGATAGTGTCAGGTGAGTGGCGGCGAGGAGTTGTCACAATAGCTGTTACGGGGCGGTGTTGTGTGGGGATGAAGAGGGTGGAAAAGTGATGGAAAGGGAGAGGGACAGGAGTGGGAGGAAAGGTGATGGAGAGGGGAGAGGGAGGAGGAGGAGGAGGAGCAGTTAGGGTGATGAAGAGGGGTAGGAGAGGGAGGAATGGTGATGTAAGGGTGGGGACACAGAGTAGGGGAGGATGGAGATGTGTTAAAGAGGACAGGGATGTGAGGAAAGAGTGATTCGAGGTTTTGTAAACTGTGAGGGAGGAATGAGACGAGGGTGTGAAAGGGACAAGACCGTAGTGATGGGGTGATGGGTGGCAGGAGGGAGAATGAGGGAAGGCGTACCATCACTGTTGGGAGGGAGGAAGGGAGGCAATGGGTTTGCAGACTGGAATTGCGATAAGGTTCTGACACTGTATGGAAGGTATGGAAGTTATGTGTGTGTAATTAAGAATGGCCTTGAGGATCACGTACTAGATTCGTGGTCGTCAGCCAATACCTTTCCCCAAAAAAGCTCAGAGCTCACAAAGACGGACATCACACACCCCCATTCACTTGCTTATAGGAGACATACATTATTATTATTTCATCATCTACTTTACTTTCATGGTTTGGTATGTAATTGTTAAACATCATATTCGTTTCTTCATGTTCATGTTTGACCTACTTTTTAACTCTTTATGCAATTGTAAAAGTATATGCAGTAGTTCATCTGAAGATTCAGCTAAGAACATTACCATAGGCAAACCTGAGATTATTGAGGTAGTCTCCATCTATCTAAATTCCTGTCTCATCCCCTTCCAAGTTATTAAAAACTGTCTCTAATATTGCCATGAACAATTTAGGAGAAATAGTATCACCCTGTCTAACTTCTCTCTTTCTATTGGTATGTTCTCTCTGACCTAGTGTAGCTTCATAATGGCAGTGCTTTCCTTATAGATGTCTTCTAATTTCTTCTATATTTTTTTTATATAGCCTGTTTCCTGAGCGCTTTTAAAACTCCTGAGGTTTCCACAAAATCGAAGACTTTTTTCGAGTCTATGAAAGCATATGGTATAGCAGTTTAATAAATTCTGCATATTTTTCACTACTTGATTATTGACATGGATATGGTCAGTTGTTGAATAACCACTCAGGAATACTGCTTGCTCTTTCAGGTGAATTGAGTCAAGTGTTGCCCCAATCCAATTCGTTTGTACTTTTGTAAAAAAAGAAAAAAAAATTGTGTACAATAGACAGTAGACTTAAAGAGCGGTAGTTGTTTGGTCTTTGAGATCTCTTTTCTTGTGAATTAATATTACTATTGTGGCGTTTTACCAGGTTTTCAGTACATAACAAGTATGCAAGCATTTTGTAAAAATTACTGCAATTTTATCTAGTAGAAAATCGCTAATAATGGATCCGCCATCTTCACTTTCTGCTTTGCCCTTGTTCATTTCTTTTAGTGCTTTCCTTATTTTACTTGTGTGAGTACTTCAATGTTAATGGTCTCTTCGTTGTGGTCTTTTTTTTGCCTACCCTTGCTACAAAACAATTTTCTATAGAATTTATCTGCTACCTTGATCATCTCATCTCCATTATTAATAACTATCAATAACTATTAATAACTATTAATAAATTGAACTTCTTCATAACTTCTTTATAAACCCTTTCTATGTCCTCGTCATCATAGGCTGATGTTTATGCGTAAACCTGCATGACTTTCATTTTTCATTTTAAATCTGTTGTTTAGTTTCATTATTAAGCCTGTTACTCTCTTACTTGAATTATGCAACTTTTCAATAATTCCTGTTATTTTTTTGTTTACTGAAAAAGCATATCGATGTTCTTTCTTGTTTTGTTCACACCTGTAGCAGCAAATGCGACCATTCTTTAATTCTAGAAATTCTTCTCCATTTCTTCCAAATTATTTTTTGAGGAATAGGTTAGAATGAAGGAAAGAAGAGTTTCAGTGGAAGAATGAATTGGGACGATGAAACGTAGTGGGAGAGGAAAGTTTGGCGGGATGTATGTACGCTTAGCTGTTTACTTGTGGTTAGTTTTTGGAGGTGTGTGTGTGTGTGTGTGTGTGTGTGTGTGTGTGTGTGTGTGTGTGTGTGTGTGTGTGTGTGTGTGTGTGTGTGTGTGTGTGTATGTGTTTGTATGTTTCTTTATGCCCGTGAATCTAATTATTTTTGCTTCTTTCGTATATTCTATCTGTGTTCCGTCTTTACTATGTTTTCTTTCTTTCTATTTTATTCTTTTTTTATGTATTAATCCTATGGTGCTGGTAGGATAGGTGGAAGCTTTCTGAATGGTCAGCCTCCACTCGTTAGTAGCGCAGTTTAGAATTTTTAAGCGAAGCATTGTTTCTTGTTGAGAGGCTCATGCTAACAGCGGAAGCTCCTCGTTGCATTTCACGTTGCAGTCCCAGTATAGGGTGGTGTTGATGGCAGCATGTGGGTGATCTTTGGCCACTCGGCGATTTTTCAAAGAAAAGTGGAACTCATCTTGTCCGCACACTAGGCACTAGGTCACCATCTCCCCTGTTAATGGTATTATTCTAAATTTGCTTTTGTTTGTTTATATTTTTTAATTCTTCTCAGAATTGTTTCTTTTCAATTTCTGATTTTACTTTTAGTGAAAGAGAGAGGAGAAGTGACGAGAGGGAAAGTAAGAAGGAAAAGGAAAACGATAACAGACTCTAAATATGTATTACAACATGACATACGAGACGAGGAGGAGGAGGAGGAGGAGGAGGAGGAGGAGGAGGAGGAGGAGGAGGAGGAGGAGGAGGAGGAGGCATTACATGGCGAGGTGGACGTCACTCCCTCATAGCGGGCGTGGGGTGGGCGTAACAAGCGTAACCACCAAAGCACCACCCGTGTCAAGAAACAAGCTAACCGCATCACCCCGACTGTTACGTTTCCCCAGCCGTCACATCTCATTACGGCGCCAACACAACCAAGTGACGGGAAGCCGACGGAGGAACAGTGAGGTGGGCGGGGAAAAGAGGAGGAGAAGGTGGAGGAGGAGTGTTGGAATTATAGGTTAAATTTAGTGTTTTTAAAAGAGGAATACAAGCCGAGGAGAAAAACGTGTTGAGAGAGAGAGAGAGAGAGAGAGAGAGAGAGAGAGAGAGAGAAGAGAGACGAGAGAGAGAGAGAGAGAGAGAGAGAGACTTATATTTATCAATATTAAATTGTAGTTGCATTTTTTCGGTGGTTGTAGTCACTTTACTCGTGATTTTCGTATCGTCGGCCAATTTTGATATTCTATAGGTGAGGCCTTCATTGATATCATTGACATAAATAAGAAAGAGAATGGGGCCAAGTACTGAGCCCTGTGGCACACCGCTTATAACGTCTCGCCAGTTAGATGATTTACCGTTTATCACAACGCACTGTTTTCTCTCGGAAAGCCAGTCTTCAAGCCACTTAAGAATGTTCCCAGCTATGCCGTGTGATTCTAATTTCTTTAGTAATCATTTATGGGGAACTTTGTCAAACACTTTTTGGAAATCAAGATAAATGATATCTACTATTTTTGTTTCGTCATAATTGTTGAATACATCGTTATAAAAGTCGAGGAGATTTGTTAGACATGAACGTTTGTGACGAAAGAGAGGAAGAGGAAAAGGAAGAGGAGGAGGAAGGAGAAAAGGGGGGGAGCAGTGGGGGTGGTGAGTTGTGAACCACCGCCTCTCTCCGTCTTAATTTAAAGCAAATGTGTGGCGTTTCTCAGCTTTCCTTCCGCACCAGGATTTAAGGCGTATCCCACCTTTGCCTCCCCTCCCCTTCCTCTCTCTTTTAACTCCTTCCCTTCCTTTCCCCTTCCCCCACCGTCACGCCTCTCTACCCCTAACCCTCGCCCTCTTCCGCGCCTCACCTGTCCGTCTGGAATCACCTGTGGTAATTCGCAGTGGCGCCGTTAAACAATTAAGTCACTTTGGAGGTTCAGGTAAGGTGGTGAGGGTTGCGTCCCTCTGCCATATAGAAGAAGAAGAAGAAGAAGAAGAAGAAGAAGAAGAAGAAGAAGAAGAGGAAGAAGAAGAAGAAGAAGAAGAAGAGGAGGAGGAGGAAGAGGAGGAGGAGGAGGAGGAGGAGGAGGAGGAGGAGGAGGAGGAGGAGGAGAAAAGAAAAGAGAAGCTAGAGGGATGATGGGATGGAAAAAGTTTGATATGAGAGAGAGAGAGAGAGAGAGAGAGAGAGAGAGAGAGAGAGAGAGAGAGAGAGAGAGAGAGAGAGAGAGAGAGAGAGAGAGAGAGAACAAAAAAAAACATTTGCGGCGGCGGGAGGGGGAGGGGTGTTGAGTTTTACAGAAAAGAATAGGAGTAAAAAATTAAGGTGGGGTAAAAAGGGCAAGAGAAGATAGAGGCAAAGAACATAGGGGTAGAGAGGGGAAAAGAAGGTAGGAGAAGGTAAGGGAGAGGGTGGAGGAGGAAGGGAAAGAGGGGAAGGGGAGAAAGAGAACGTGATGGGAGGGGAAGGGAGGGGATGGGAGAAGGAAGGGGAAGGGAGGGGAAGGGACGGGAGGTGTTTGTGACAAGAAATTCGAGTATCTCCTTCCTGTGGTGAGAGCGAGCAACCACGGCACATGGCCAACCCTGATTGTGTGTGGGGGGGGGGTGGAGGAAGAAGAGGAGGAGGAGGAGGAGGAGGAGGAGGAGGAGGAGGAGGAGGAGGAGGAGGAGGAGGAGGAGGAGGAGGAGGAGAAGGAGGAGGAGGAGGAGGGGAGGAGGGTGAGAAAAGGACGAGAGTGAGCGATGGGGTAAAGGTTAGAAGGACGGGTAAGTGAGAGAGAGAGAGAGAGAGAGAGAGAGAGAGAGAGAGAGAGAGAGAGAGAGAGAGAGAGAGAGAGAGAGAGAGAGAGAGAGCGAGAGAGAGAGAGAGCGAGAGCGAGAGCGCGAGATTCAGATTCAGATTCATAACTTTTATTCACAATATGAATACATCATACATGTGAAAGAGACATGTATTGCCTAATAAGGCATGTCTCATCACTTAGAATAGTTAGAGTAATATTAATATTATATATATATGATTATGGGTACATGTATTATATATGGGTTTTTATTTAGTTACATCGCAAAACTTGGGAAAGTTACTTAGTGTTTTTGGGAGGACATTTAAAAAGTGTTTGGCTAGGTCTGTAAGGCGCGAGAGCGAGGGCCAGAGCCAGAGCCAGAGAGAGAGAGAGAGAGAGAGAGAGAGAGAGAGAGAGAGAGAGAGAGAGAGAGAGAGAGAGAGAGAGAGAGAGAGAGAGTTGCCCTTCCTCCTCACACCGAAACACGACCTCATCTCTCTCTAAGCATCCCTAACTTGCTAATGTCCTACTGCCTCTCCATTCTCCCACCTGCCTCCACTCCGTCCATTCCTGAAGGCATCGCACGTGGTAGCTCTAAAAACGATAAGGCCAGACAGACGAAGCAACACCTCACCCCCCCCACCCCCCTCTCACCAGTTCTGCCGCCCACTACCCGGCTTTGTCTCCTGCCGTTGTTAATGCTTCTGTCCCAACCTATTTT
>JAPQNM010001166.1:30000-32500 GCA_029783475.1 Metacarcinus magister | reverse complement strand
GGGCAATGAAGACATTTGACTGTGTAACTCGTAACAATAGATGATATTCTCTCAATACTGGATGACAAGTTAAGATCTGCTTGCATATTTACCACTCTAGTTGACATAAGACATCCTAAGATAATTCTAATGACTTCATTCTGAAATTTTTCAAAGGACTGTAAGAAAGACCGAGAGAGAGAGAGAGAGAGAGAGAGAGAGAGAGAGGAGAGAGAGAGAGAGAGAGAGAGAGAGAGAGAGAGAGAGAGAGAGAGAGAGAGAGTATTAGCCCAGTAAGTAACCTTCTCGCTCTCACACCTCCACGAAAAATATAATCTTAAACACCACACCACCGCTTCTTCTTCGTCCTTGCCTCTCCCAGTCTCAGTATATCTCCCTCCCCTACCACTGCCATCTCCACCTTCCCTCCCTCCCTCCTCAGTAGCTCTCTCCTGGCCCTAATTATCAATGAGGCAGCAAAAATCAAGTTTATATCAAGTATGTATCGATTCCTGAGCTTAAGGTCCAGCATTAGCGTTTAATTCTATGTTATCAGCGCATGACGGATGTGCACCAGTGAGTCGCACGCCGGGTTTGGTGCTCCAGCTGAGGACTCGACCTCGGCTTCGCTTGGAATGATACAACAAAGTTTGTTCCGGGAAATGGAGTTTTTTTTATGAAGTGTGTGTGTGTGTGTGTGTGTGTGTGTGTGTGTGTGTGTGTGTGTGTGTGTGTGTGTGTGTGTGTATGTATGTATGTATGTATGTATGTGTGTGTGTGTGTGTGTGTGTGTGTGTGTGTGTGTGTGTGTGTGTGTGTGTGTGTGTGTGTGTGTGTGTGTGTGTGTGTGTGTGTGTGTGTGCGCCCGCGCGCACGTTTCGGTTCATTCCTATTTAATTGCCGTTTACTGATTGTTTCAATTATTATTGTTAGAATTATATTATTTTGTTACATCGTCATTTCTACTGCTGTAATTACTCTTATAAAGCAACACCAACTCCAGCAACTACAACAGCTTCTGCTGATGCTGCTACTATATATTACTATTACTTATACTACTGCTGCTGCTGCTACTACTACTACTACTACTACTACTACTACTACTACTACTACTACTACTACTACTACTACTATTACTATTACTACTACTACTGTCATTACCATTATTATTATCATCAAAATAATAATAATAATAATAATAATAATAATAATAATAATAATTATTATTATTATTATTACCATTATTATCATAATTATTATTTATTATTATTATTATTATTATTATTATTATTATTATTATTATTATTATTATTACAACTACTACTACTACTACTACTTCTAATAATATTTCTACCATCACCACTATTATCATCAACACTACCACCACTATTACTACGGCCATTACTATTATTATTTCTCTGAACACCACCATCACCACCACCACTACTACTACAACCATTACTAGTATTAGTACTACTTCTATGAACACCACCACCACCACCACTACTACTACAACCATTACTAGTACTACTATTACTTCTATGAACACCATCACCACCACCACCACCACCACTACTACTACTACTACTACTACTACTATTACTACAGCTTTTGGCGGCAATGGATTTTTGGTCCTAATGGCTTCCTTCATGGAAGTGAGTGGAAAAGTCTCTCTCTCTCTCTCTCCTCTCTCTCTCTCTCTCTCTCTCTCTCTCTCCTCTCTCTCTCTCTCCCTCTCTCCCTCTCTCTCATCTCTCTCTCTCTCTCTCTCTCTCTCTGGTGCCTTTGTGGTGGTAGTGGTAGCTGCAGTAGTATTATAACTATCATTATTATTTATAGTAGTAGTAGTAGCAGTAGTAGTAATAAACTAATGGCATTACCTAGGATATTTTGTGAGCTAAAGGTGACATCCTTGAATGTCACCTATCTCAAGGCTCAACCCTGCCAGCCGGGATTGCAAGGTCACAAACCCTTGGCTTACACCCGTACCTATTTTACTGCTAGGTGAGCAGAGGTTACAGCGTTTAAGAAGACAAACCCATCTTGTCTTCTTAAACGCTGTAACCTCTGTTTGTGGTGGTGGTGGTTGCAGTAGTAGTGGTGGTGGTAGTGATCAAGAAAGTGGTGTTTGTTGTAGGTGTGTCAATGGAAACGGAGACAGTAATGGTGGTGTTTGCAGTGGTGGGTGCGGTATTAAGTAGAGGTAACGCACGTGAAGGTGGAACGGGTGGTGATGTGGTGGTGGTGGTGGTGGTGGTGGTGGTGGTGGTGGTGGTGGTGGTGGTGGTGGTGGTGGTGGTGGTGGTGGTGGTGGTGACGGATCAAAGCATCCCAGTGGTGTTGATATTTGTAAACAAAGAAAATGGCGACAGTCTAGGCTGCATCACGGAGTTTACTTACGTGTGTGTGTGTGTGTGTGTGTGTGTGTGTGTGTGTGTGTGTGTGTGTGTGTGTGTGTGTGTGTGTGTGTGTGTGTGTGTGTGTGTGTGTGTGTGTGGTGTGTGTGTGTGTGTGTGTGTGT
>JAPQNM010001166.1:15000-25000 GCA_029783475.1 Metacarcinus magister | reverse complement strand
AGGGCGGGAAGATGAGAGGGAAGAGAAGGAGGGAAGGATGGAGGGAGGGAGGAGGAGGTATGGAGGTACGGTAAAGGAAGTAGGGAACATGACTCTCCATTAAATGGTATTATAAGAAGGCCCTACACACACACACACACACACACTCTCTCACTCTCTCTCTCTCTCTCTCTCTCTCTCTCTCTCTCTCTCTCTCTCTCTCTCTCTCTCTCTCTCTCTCTCTCTCTCTCTCTTTATTTAATATTTTATTTTTTGTATGTTACTTTTATATGTATGTCTTTTTATAGGATAGCATTTTAAATATATTTTATTATTGTTTTAGCACAATGTTTATGTTTTATTTCTTTTTTGTACGACGTGTAGACATCTGTCTATAAATCTATGTTGTGTAATAACCACTACCCAGTGGAAATAAATTAATTTGAATTTGAATTTGAACTAACTCTCTCTCTCTCTCTCTCTCTCTCTCTCTCTCTCTCTCTCTCTCTCTCTCTCTCTCTCTTTCTCTCTCTCTCTCTCTCTCTCTCTCTCTCTCTCTCTCTCTCTCTCTCTCTCTCTCTCTCTCTCTCTCTCTCTCTCTCTCTCTCTCCTGTATTTACCCGGCAATTCGTATCCTTGTCACTTATTACATCCTCCATTCGTATTCTCGCGGCCCATTCTCGTCTCCTCGCCTCATTCCCGCAGCAATTTGCAAGCCACACGACTTTGAGACAAACTTTAATTCCTGCCGACTTGCGTCCTTGTCAACCCACGTCCTTATTCATCGTAAGTTTTGTTATTTCAAGGCGTGTCGACTCTATCTTTAAGGCCATTTGAACCCCAGTCAGCAGTAATTGTTGATAATTTGAACTTTGGTGGACTCACTCGCAGTCATGTGGAACTTGTACAGAATGTAACCTTTGTCAATCAAATTTAGTAACTTGAAACCTTTTTGCTAGTCTGAACTGGTTGTTGCTCCAACCTATGTCAGTAGCAATTTAACGACTCTAACTAGTTTAACCTCCACTAATCTAAAATCAAGTTAACGTAGCTTAGAGTTTCAAATCAGACTTTTGTAGAGTCATTTACATGTACAATTCCTGGCAAACTTAGTTAAACAGAACACCGTCACCGCCGTGAGTCCACTCGTATTGACGTTCATAACTCCTTCAATTAGTTCCTTTATCAACTAAAAACGCAGTCATGTCATCGTGTCTGCATCAGGTGGCATCACATGTAATCATACATACTAATACATCGATTAATTAGTGACTATTCCCTCAGATTACTCCTGCTGCATGCCATCTCACTTAATTGACTAAAAAAAAATTTTACAACCCACAGCAATTAAGTGAAACTATTCGCACTCATACCCTCAGCCCATCCACCACTATCATCCCCAAAACCTCAGCCTATCCTAGATCTGCTCCGCTCATGTCTCACTCCACTACAATTCCCTTAGCTACACGTCGCCCCGCCCCGCCCCGCCCCTCCCCACCCTACCTCGCCTTGGCTCGCGCTCCTCGTCCCCCGGGGTCCAGTTAGTTACCCTGATCGAGCACGGCTGTTAGAGGTTAGTTCCAGCAGTTAGTCACGCGCACCTACACTCCGCCGTCCACCCCCACCCCACTTATGCCCAACCCACCGCCACTCCCTTCTGCCTCCATCCATCGCCCCCTTCCCCTCCCCTAGGGTGTGTGGGCCCCGGATTAAGCCAGGTGCTAAGTGGCTAATTAGACACGGAGTGGACCTACCAAAAGCCTGGCAGGACACAGCTCAAGGCTGGTATGTCGCTCGTCTCTGACATGATGAACTCCTGAGAGAGAGAGAGAGAGAGAGAGAGAGAGAGAGAGAGAGAGAGGAGAGAGAGAGAGAGAGAGAGAGAGAGAGAGAGAGAGAGAGAGAGAGAGAGAGAGAGAATGAATGCGTATTCAGCCTCTATGTGCCCTGTGTATCTATGCCCAGCGCCCAGTCGCAGGAGATTCGCCTGAGACTCAATTCCGCGGTTCAAATCAATTTCATCGAAGCTTCATCGTCCACACAGAACTGGCGACCAAATTTTCAACAAAGGGTCACCGTGTCAAACTGTAATCATGTGACAGGAAGAGAACAATAAAGCGAAGAACTATATAACAGGAGGGTAGATAAAACGTAGAGGAAGGATAGAGCGAGGAGGAGCATGGGATGATATGGTGGGAAGAGATCAAACGGAAGTGTTAGAGGTGTGTGGAAAACAAGGGAAGAAAGGGTGCATCAAAAACGTCAGGCGAAAGGGAACCCGTGCAGAGGTGGGACGATAGGAGTCTCAGCAACACACGAATGCTTACAAACAACCAGATCAATAGTGGGAAAACAAGGTTAAATAACTTTAAAAATGTATTATTACCAACTTGATTGGAGAGACCAGTAAGTATTACTCGAACAAATGGAGAAAATATTATGAAAAAAAACATAGAAGGTTCCCAGTCGAAGAAAAAAAATCAATAACAACAATAATATACGCACATAGGTATATCATAAGTGATGCTACAATAGTTCAGTGTTACAATCTTGCAGCCAGGAAGTGCATTTCGGTCATATAAAACAAAACAAAAATTAGTCAATCAATTCTTGGTCAGCGTTATCCTAGAAACGCTTTTGTCAAATTACGTTTTATTCCTTTGACACAATTATCTAAGTCTTTTTTTTTACATCTGATTTATTCTTTTTCCGTATTTATCTGCATGATCATCAAACACATTTTCAACAGTGCTATTTCCCTTTCCTGTTTATTTGACCAGACAGGATCCTCTACTAGTGAAAGGTTCGAGACAACACTGACCAAGCAAGAGCTGAGGAGTCTCTTGACACATAGATGGGCGGGACGGCATCCTGGTGTCAGGTAAGTAATCAAAAATGTATTTCCTTTCTAAGATCAGTTTGAGAAGCTGGGCATGTGTTCCGCCATTTTGTTGAATATTTTTTACATTCTTTCCACACCACCACCACCACCACCACCACCACCACCACCACCACCACCACCACCACCACCACCACCACCAAAGCAAGAACGCCCCTTCCTTATTCATTATAGTCCTCGAGTAAGTCATTTACGTAGGTACTTGCGACGGAGTGAGTGCAACGCGACTCACGGCATTAAACAAGAGTGCCACGCGGCCTTACCCCATCACCTGGCATGAAGTAGTTGTCATCAAACTTATTTCATCAAGAGCACATTTCTTATCAACATAAAAATATGATGTAGGCACAAAACAAACAAACACAAACACACACACACACACACACACACACACACACACACACACACACACACACACACACACACACACACACACACTAATAATCAAGTGGTGTGTGGTACGAAATAATTACTGAAATGAAATGTAAGTGTGTTAAGCACCTCGTCGGCGATACAGGATCCAGGAAGCTCTACGTGTGACCGCTTTGAACACACTCTTAGGGCGAGAAGCTCAGTAAGAGAAAAGTCATGATGAAAGGACGGATAGATGTGTGGACTGACAGACATACTCGCACACCCTGGAAAACTCTGCTTTATTTATTTTTTGCCTTACCTACGACATGAACTCCTTTAACAAAGCAGTAGCAAAATACAACACTGGGGAACTAAACTAGTCATAATCTTAACTTAAAGGAAATTTTGCGTATTCTTATTTTAGGTAATTGCGATAAATCGTTTTTTTTTCTTACTGTTGATATTCCTCCTTGGCTAGTGATCCCTTACGTAAGAAAAGAAAAATAGTTCAATGAACTAGATACTAGTAGATATATAAAATTGCTAATAGAGACACATATATACGTAATATTTAACAATTCCCACTAATACACTTTGATCTAAACATATAGTATACACATCCTCCATTCCACGTCTCTTATTACTTCCTTTCATCCCCATAATATTAATGTAGCATCAGGACTAATAAATCACCCAACACTTTCCGCTGATCCGTGACTCCGCCGCCAGGTAACATAACCCTTCCCTCTCTCCCCTCCCCTGGAGAGTCGCGCCGCGCACCCAACACCACCTAACTACCACACTGCCTCCTCTCCCCCTCGGCTCATAAAACGTCCTCACTTTATCGCATCTGAACCTGGCATTTCTCACTCTTACCGTGATCGCTGATAAAAATAAGTTATCCTTCAGATAAGCTGCGTTCGTTCCAGCCTCCTCGATTTTTTTTTCTCTCTCTCTCTCTCTCTCTCTCTCTCCTCTCTCTCTCTCTCTCTCTCTCTCTCTCTCTCTCTCTCTCCTCTCTCTCTCTCTCTCTCTCTCTCTCCTTTTTTATGGTAAAGTTGTTCATGACATGCCCTTTTAGATCACTAACTCAACGATCTGTATCACTCTCATCCCACCGTCTCAGCTATCCTTTCCACGATGCTGTGTGATACTCACGAGATCTTGCGTTTTTAATTATTCTCTCTCTCTCTCTCTCTCTCTCTCTCTCTCTCTCTCTCTCTCTCTCTCTCTCTCTCTCTCTCTCTCTCTCTCTCTCTCTCAACATTTAACTTGTTTTGTCCTCTCGCAAAAGCGAAGACAATGCTGGCTGACGGAGGGTGGTGGGGGCTCAAAGGTAATGGGAGGTGAAGGTGAGACTCAGGGCGACTCTAAGCTTACGGTGAACTTGCGGCTCTTGGGGTTGAAAAGGTAATTCACGTGGTCTTGGAGTTGATTGTTGTGATAAAAAAAAAGTACTGTGGTGCGAGGAAGGGGAAGGAGGGGAGTTAGAAGGGACGTGTGGAAGCCTATTGTATTTTTCTTCACATTTATGCGCAAATATAAAACTAGATAGTACAAGTAACTTCAGCGCCGTCGCCGTCGCCGTCGCCGCCACTAACGCCGCTGCCACCGTCGCCGCATAAACCACCACACCATTACTACCACCATTATCACCTTCTCCATTTAATTCTCCTTTTCCTTCATCAATATATCAATTTCGCTGCATTTAATCCATATCCACGTGCCACGGAATTAGAAAATTAATCAATATAAAAATACAAGGCAGCATTAAAAAACATAGTGCCACCAAAGCAATCCTTCGATACGTATTTTACACATGATGTCAACGAGGATTACTTCATTCACGTCAAGGCACTTATAAATTTTCAGATAAGGAAGAAAAAATCACCCACAAATATGTAATCTGAAAATAAAGTAGCTAATAGTAATTCATTTCAAAACCAAACACGGATATATATCACAAAGGAAGAGCTGACATATTGTTCTTCATGTAATGTTTTCTCTTTACTCTATACTCTCTCAAAAAAAAAAGTATCAATTCCGAGTATACCATGTGATACAGTGTGAATGTGTGTGTGTGTGTGTGTGTGTGTGTGTGTGTGTGTGTGTGTGTGTGTGTGTGTGTGTGTGTGTGTGTGTGTGTGTGTGTGTTATCTTCAATATTCCTGTCAGTGTGGAGAGAATAAAATTTTCCGAAGCTGTTTCATATAATGGGAAATATGTAGTTATAAGAAGTAGACATGACAGTGCATACACATGCTGAAACTTAAGTAGGACACGTATACGTAGATTACATACATAAATACATACATACATATATACATATATAATACACATAGGCAAATGGGTAAATACGTACGTAGATATTAGGTAATACGGTATATATATATATATATATATATATATATATATATATATATATATATATATATATATATATTCTTTTTATTCTTTTTCTTTTTTGTCCTAAATCTGTGTCACCGGTAGGCTTAATGGAGGCCTCCGCACGTTAATAGCGTAGGTTTTATTATTATTTTTTTTTTTTAAGTGACGCCTTGTTTCATGTTGAGAGGCTCATGCAGGTGGAAAAGACGGCATAGGTTCAATATTACTTATATATACAGGAAGCAAGAAAATTAATGTATATCAACAAAAGGTACATGAATATAAAAGATAACCTTTTAATTGCACGGAACAGCCTACTAAGCTTCTCTTAATTAATAGCAGGCCGTGACCTACACATAAGTTTTGACGCTTATCGGGTTACAGCACTTATTCGATAAATCTCTCTCTCTCTCTCTCTCTCTCTCTCTCTCTCTCTTCTCTCTCTCTCTCTCTCTCTCTCTCTCTCTCTCTCTCTCTCTCTCTCTCTTTCACTTTTGACTCATGGGCGTTAAGCAGACGTGTCATGTGGTGTTGTATGGCATAACTACTAGGGAGCTGAAGAAGAGGAAGAGAGAAACAAAGAAAGGAGAGAAAGAGAGAATTGATGAGAATAAAAGAAAGGAAAACAGGGACGTATAGAGAAATACAGAGAGAGGAGAAAAATTGCGAGTATTGATGAAATCAAAAACTAAGTAAGGAGAGAGACAAAAAATACAAACAAAACGACAGATCAAAATAGAAAAATAATGGAATATAAACAAATAAAAAGAGCAGAACGGAGAGGGATGCAAAAAAACGAATGCAATTTATCTCTATCCAAAAGAAGAAAGAAAAATAACAAAAAGAAAAAAAAACAATGAAAGAGAACACGACACTACATTTTTCCCCCCTCACTCGCCCCCCTCTCTTGATTAAGGAGATAAAGAGGTGTTGGAAGGAAAAAATTAAGAGGAAATAAAAACGAAGTAAAGAGGAAAGATAAATCATGAGAGGAAAACAAAACTCAACACTCCTTCCCTTCCCTTCCTTCAAGAGTCAACTTTTGAGCATTGTAAATCACGGTGCCTCGACTTCCGGCGTCGAGAAGTGAGTAAGTGAGTGAGTGAGTGAGTGAGAGGCGCGGATAATTATGGTGAATGATAACATGCGGTAATGAGGAAGAGGCCAATTATGACGTTGAGAGAGAGAGAGAGAGGAGAGAGAGAGAGAGAGAGAGAGAGAGAGAGAGAGAGAGAGAGAGAGAGAGAGAGAGAGAGAGAGAGAGAGAGAAGAGAGGTCAATTAACGAAAAACTATGAACATATTCCAAGCCTCAATTCAGATGCACTCATGCAGAAAAATTTAATAATTAAGACTAGCCGAATATGTACAGTACGTAGGTTAGTAATATAGCTAATACAAAATTGCATATAGAATTACTGTAAATTTGTAAATATGAGCAACAAAGACATGATCGACACCGGGGAATAAATATTGACAGAGAAAACAAGAAGAAAACATACAATTATGAGGGTTATTAAAAAGGGTTAAACAAGGAGGCAAAAATTGTATTTACTTTTGCGAAGCAGATAGAAGGAAGTGTAGGTAGAAATTGATTGAAAAAAAAATGAAAGGAAGCACTAAGGAGGAATTGGATAAAAAAAACTCTAAATGAAACCTGAGAAATGAAAAGAATCGTTCAAGTGTAAGATGAAGGCTAAAGGCAAAACTTTTGAAATTACCTTCCTTTTACTTTTTTTTCTTTTTTCTGTGGTGCCCGATGGCATGCGAGGCTTAGTGGGCGGACGAATCAGTGGCTGGCGGGTGTGTGGAATGTTGGAGGCTGTGGGTGACGGTGCTGGTGACTACATGCGACGGTGCTAAAGACGATAATGAAGGTAATAATGGTGGTGATAATGGTGGCGGCAGCGGAGGTGGTAGTGTAGTGTAGTTGGTGACGGTCAGGCGATCGGTGGGTCCGTCGGCCTGGCCGCCTGCCTGACGCCCACCCTCACCTCGCTTCCCAACCTTCCGCCGCCGCACACCCTACACCTCAGCTCCCGAGACACACACACACACACACACACACACACACACACACACACACACACACACACACACACACACACATTCACTAACAGCAGGAATATTAGTACACCACCACCATCACCACCAATACCACCGCTACTAATGATGATAACGATAATGATGATGATGATGATGATAACAATGATGATGATAATAATAATGATAATAATAATAATAATAATAATAATAGTAATAATAGTAATAATAATAATATAATAACAACAAATACAATAATAATAATAGAAATAATAACAATAATACTAATACTAATACTAATAATTACAAAAAAAATAATAATAATGACAAAATTCACCATAAAGTAATCACTATTTTTTTCTTTCAGTTCGTCTCAATCCACACATGTTTTTCTCTAATAATCAACGTGACTTACATATTTTCATTTTAATATCCTATTTCTCTTTTTTTTTTCGGGTTGAAATTTAGTCCATTTCCGGAGCACGTTCCTGGTGAGGTATTTATCACCTATAATTATAGAACATTTCCTTCGCTAAATGCGCGGAATGATTTGACAAGAATTCCTAAGTGCGCCAATACCTGACATTTAATCAGCGTTTTCGCACTCGGCCGTAAATTTTCGCAAACAGCAAATTCATGTCGATGAATTTTCTCGCAGCAGACGCGAAAAAAGTGCAGAAAGTTTCTTATGTGGATGCTGCTGATTATAAATGTGTGTGTGTGTGTGTGTGTGTGTGTGTGTGTGTGTGTGTGTGTGTGTGTGTGTGTGTGTGTGTGATTTTTGTTACATAAAATTTCGTACATGATCGAAACACGACAATCAGGTATGTGTATTTCGTAGTTTCAGGTACTTAATATAACAATGAATGATAATTATCCTTATTCATTGACACGGAAGACAAACGCCGTGATGGCAATAATGGAAGAAAAGGGAAAAGAGGAAGGAAAACTTACTTTTCTTCTCTTGCATGGTCTTCAGGTGTGGACGGGGGCGGGGAGGCTGCGGCTGCTGCGGTAGAGGTTGTCACGAGCGATCCCCTTCCCCTCCACCCTCACCCCACACATCACTGCCTACACCCCACGCCACCACTGTGCACTAACCCAAACACTTTTCCACACTTAGCATTACTTTCTGGGGGGTCAGTGCTCCACCCGCGGCGCGCCTTCAATTGACAACAGCACTACGTAAGGGGTAATTGGCTCATCGGGTTCCGGCGTGAGTACGGCGCCTCTCCACCAACTGCGATCATGATTATCTCTGGGTAGTTCCTCTGTTTCTCTATTTCCCGGCCGCCTAGCCCTCGCGCGGCCCTCGGCTGTGACGTGGGCGGTGTTGGGGGCGACAGGAGGGTGTCGTCTGACGGGCGGTAGGGAGGGCGGGATAGAGCACGGCCGCCCTCTTTGCTGACAACAGTCGCCTAACAACTCAACTAACTACCACTGGGATCCTTCCACCGCGAGTTCACTCACTTTTCGGTGTGTACGAGGCGAGTGTAGTGATGCCGGGCCCTGGGACCACTGCTCGCGCGCCGCCACCCAGCCACCACCCCACACCGCGGTCTTCCTTACCTCTCCAGGCTTCCACACACGATGATGACCTGGACGTGGGCGACACGCGGGCTCGTCACACGCACTCACGTCGATAATTGATATTGCAGAAGCCTGGACAGCCAAGTGGCAAACAGTAACACAGGAGAAGTAAGCACGGGCGATGGATGCGAGATGCCAAGTACCGCCAGTCATTAGGTCTCTGGCTCCCCCTCCCACCTCCCATCACTACCTCCCTACCAGCCCTGCCACAGCATCTACACCCCCATATTGCAGCCTCGACACACCCACTCAATTTTCAACACCCAGCCTTAGTACATAACCTTCGCACCCACGTGACTCCTCACCTATTCTTACTTTCATATCCTCAGGGAAGAATTGAAAGGTAGACAAATATAAGAAATCTGCCAAAATGCCTGAGGTGCTGGCATCACTCCCCGTTGCCATACACAGTACCTACCCGAATAGGGAAGAATTCCCTATCTCCTTAAATTATTCATAGGCTTCACGAGTATATTCAAAGGGCACGTTAATGTGTGTGATGTATTCGAGATGACTCATGAAAGTGACCTGAGAAAGTTACCTGAACCTCCAAGCAGATTTTCATGTTGTGAAGTGCCTCTCACTCAGTCTGACATCTTCCTACCTAAATTTTCGAGACGTATTGGTCTTCACCTCACATATTCTTCTCACCCAATTAGACCACTCTATAGGCAACCCAAGAGACGCCGCCCAACACCACGTCCACATTACTCTACTCTTTGCGATGCTACCCTTTCAATATAAGCGG
>JAPQNM010001166.1:5000-10000 GCA_029783475.1 Metacarcinus magister | reverse complement strand
CACCAATAATAATAACAATAAAAATAATATTAATAATGATAATAATGATAATAGTAATAATGATAATAATAATAATAATAATAATAATAGCAATAATAATAATACTAGTAATAATAATAATAATAGTAATATTAATCAAAATAATAACAATAATAATAATAATAATAATAATAATGATAATAATAATAATAATAATAATGATAATAGTAATAATGATACTTTTAGTGAGACTCGTTCAGCTAGTGCACAGTGGTATAGTGGTAACGTAATACCCCCATAACTGTAGATGGGAGGTGTATACGTGCAAAGTACCATCAATAAAACATCTAAAATTAACTAAGCTGCAACTTCCACGCGCTGCCCTACAGTTCTGACGCTTTGATCTGTGATGCTTCCTTATCGTCAGGCCGAGTCCAAGGTCTCGCCTCTACTGCCGCTCTTTCTACTGGTGACGGAGCGAGATTTTTCGTCAGGAAGCCTCTGCGGTGTTTTTTTTTTTATAGTTAGTACTGTTTTTTACGTTTGTGTGGGGCACGCGTTGTTCTATGTGTCCTTACTGCTAGTTAGCATGGCGGGAGTGGTGGTCTCTGCCACGTGGTTAGCTAGTTCAGAGGGGTCTTGTGGGGATGCCCCTCTGTAGACAATCTGCTGAGTTTGTTTCCTCAGCATTCTCACTCCCCTGTGCTTTGCCTTCCTCCAGGCTGCCCTGTGTTCCTCTGGAGCCTGTGGGTCGTGTCCTGAGCTTCCTCCCTCCGAAAGAGTTTTGAGTTTTCTCAAGCCGGTGCCTAAGCTGGCGTCCACCTTTGACGACGCGTTGTCTGCGACGTTCATTGGTGACACAATAGCTGGTGTCCTCCTTTGACGTAGGCCCTACCGGCGACGTTCATTGCTGACCCTTTAGGCAAACGTCCTACTTCGGCGACGCACTATTCCTGCGACGACCATTGGCGACGTTCATTGGCGACTCAGTCCGCCATGGGCGACACGGTCGTCGGCCATTGGCGACGCGGTAGTCCACCATTGGCGACACACTTGCCCACCATTGGCGACACACTCACCCGCCATTGGCGACACGGTCGTTCGCCATTGGCGACACTCTCGCCCGCCGTTGGCGACATAGGCGTTTCGCCAGTGGCAACACACCTGCCTGCACTTATTGTTTTTCAGTTAAGACATAGTTAATGTTTCATATGCCTAGGAGATCTCCGTCTCCAATTTTTTGGAGCACGACTTTTCCACCTGCACTTCCTACGGCTACCACAGGTAGCCTCTTCCCGAGGCACCTCTGAATAGACTTGGGATGGCCTTCGACTGGGTTGAAGTGCCTTCCTCTTGGCCAATTTTTTTCTCTGACGGTAAGTCCTTCGCCTTGCAGGGCAGACCGGGATCTTCTGCCCTGGTACCTAGAACATATATTGAAGTACGAGCAACAGTGGAACATGATGGACAGGAATTTTTCCAGTACCATCAGGATGTCTCTCTCGAAGAGGGATTCGCAACCTTCTTTTTGGGTGGTCTTAACCTCCCTAGCACTGGATGCGGGGCATGCTGTGTCCACCTCTACTGCCTTTAACCCAGCTACCTCAGCAATTATTGCTTCCACTCCACCCGGCAAGAAGATGGGTTGTTTGGAAGGCCAACGTTTTGTGTGCTGGCCAAAATTGGATCTTTGTCCTAACTCAGTGTGGGCTACGGCAGTGGCGTGGTCGGAGTCTCCCACTACGGCGTTGACACCCCTTCCCTTCTTTCTAGACGTCAGCACACTGGACCCTATTTTAGCCTCTTTTCTGTTGGCTCCTCCGCTTACCCAGTCTGCCCTCCCATGACATGACAAGCTCAGCAGGCGTCCAAACCCTTGCAGGCCAGAGTCTACTGGGACAGACAACTGGCCACGCTCGGAATCTCCAACGTAAGTGGACTTTTCCAAATTTCACGGTGGATACAAGAACTGGCAGAAAAGTTCGACTCTTTACCAAAAGAGGAGATTTGTTCTATCTGCCTAGCCACTTCCACAGTAGCGGCTGGTTTGGCACAAGCTTTCTCACCTACCATTCGTCCTGCTCTAGTCAAGGCGGCCAGCTCAAGGCTGAATCTCCGCAAGGAAGCCTTTAAGAACAAGGCTGAGGAGGTTCGACGTGGACTCCTTCGCCAAGATCCATTTGGCCAAAAACTGATCTCGGAGTCAGCTCTTCAAGAAATTTTTGTCCTCTCAGCCTCCAGTTTTCAATCTGGCTATGCCAACAGCTGCCTCCACCCCACGGAAGCCGGACATGAAATGGAGGCGAGATCCTGCGCCACAGCGAACACAACAGCAACGACACAGCCACTTTCAACGGCCACATCAGGCAAGAAAGCACTATTAATTTAAAAATAAGTTTTTTAAATGCTTTTTCATGAAGAAAAAATTTCACGCTCCCAACAGGATAAAATTACACCAGCCAGACCTTTCAACAGAAGGCAATGACTCCCCAATCACTGGCCTCCTCTCAGGATGGACCTCCGCCTAGCCCTCGACAGGCTGGGCATTCAGGTGGTCAAAAAGGCCTCTCCTGGCTATGGGTTCGTCCCCCTACTCTACCGTTCCCGCTTTCCACTCAGAAGGTGAAGATCCCAATCCTTTCATACGTTCGCGAAATGCTCAGCTCGGGTGTCGTAGAACACACCGCGGGTCGGATGTTCACCTCTCGACTCTTCACGGTGCCCAATAGGGGTTTCGTGAAGGACAGGCAGGTGGTGAACTTAATCACCCTCAACAGGTGCATACGTCACCATCACTTCCGAATGTTCACGATCGCTCAGATCCGCCTACATTTGAAAAAAGGGAATTGATTGGCCTCTTTAGACCTAGAAAATACCTACTGGTACGTCTTTCTCTATCCTTGCTTCCAGAGGTTCCTGGCCTTTCAGAAAGAGGAAGATTGTTTTCAGTTTACCCGTCCCCCCTTCGATCAGTGGATAGCTCCAAGAGTTTTTTTCTCGACCAACAAAGATAATGGCCACCAAACTGGCCGCCAAAGGAGTGAACACTCTAATGTATCTGAACGACTGGTTATTTGTCTCCCCTTCCCAGCTGGTTGCGAATACGAATGTAGCCACTACTCTCGCTACCACGGAGGGAATGGGTTTCAAAATAGACTACCTCAAGTCTTCTCTTACACCTACTCAGAATTTGCAGTGGCTGGGGATGGAGTGGGACACGGCTCAAGCCAGAGTTCGTCTCTCCCCAGAGAACGCAGTCAGAACGTCACTGCATCTTCCGCGCCTGTCTCGAAATCGATGTCACGACGACAGTGCGAAAGGAAAGACTGCTGGGAACTCTCAACTTCACAGTAGAAGTTGTCCGTCTCGGTCGACTACGTTATCGCAGACTCGCGTGGGAGGTCAATGCAGCAATTACAGTTCATCCTCGGGATTACCTACTACAGGTTTTTGTCAGACCTTCTACTTCCCTGGCTAGCCAACCATCTCCTCCGTCGATTGGTCTCCTGGGTGCCTCCTTCTCCGTCCCTGAGGATCGCTACGGATGCTTTGGACCTGGTTGGGAGTACCAGTCGTCTTGGGTACATCAGGACCACGGAGGATGGGAGGACGGCTTGAGGGAAGCTCATATCAACGACTGGGAGCTCTACGTAGCCCTCCGGCTCCTCCTAGCTCAAAAGGAAGTGCGCTACACAAGGGTTGCTTTCGAAATTAACAGTGTGGTGGTGGTCTACTGCCTCAACCGCCAGGGCACCTCCAGATGAGAACCCCTGCTGACACTGTCGCAGAGGATCTTCCAGGAAGCCCACAGCAGAGCCCCCCATCTTTCAGCTTCCCATGTCCCGGGCGTGGAGAACTCTTAGGCGGACGCACTGTTTATAATCCAGGGCACATCAGTGGAATGGCAGCTACGCCCGGAGATATTTAGGTCTTTTCTCGACTGCTGGAGAACTCTGGAAGTGGATCTCTTCGCCTCCCCTTCCACGGCCATGTTGTCTCTTTACCTCGCCAGAGATGTCAGAATCCCGACGGGAGGTCCAGTAGCTTTCTCCAAGGACTGGAACAGGTGGAAGTAGATTTTTTTCTTCCCTCCACCGTCGACAAGTGTTCTACTCAGAATCTGCCTCCAACTCCGCACCTTCCGGAGAAGGGTTCTGCTGTTAGCTCCATGGTGGCCGGCTCAGCCGTAGTTAACAGAACTACAAATTTGGTGTCCCAATCCGCTGATGCTGGGAAACACTTACCTAGTGAACAAGCTGTAGACTTCCCTCCGCCTACACGCGTGGAGTTTTTGCGCAGGGATTTAGAGAGGAAGTACCCTCAAGTGGTGGTACAAGACATGCCTTGCGCCATACGACTTCCCTCAACCAGGCAGTACAAATCCTGCTGGAAAGCTTTCCACAGGTTCCTCCATCTCGAACAGCTTTCTACCGTTTCGGAGAGGAATGTGCTTCGCTTCCTCTTGTTTGGTTCATGAACAGAACAGGGCTATTTCCATAGTAGCAGTCCGACCAACTGGTGTATGGTTATGGGATCAGGATTGATCCTTGAACAGTTATATTGCTAAAGCAGGACCTCTATCACCAACGTCCTCCACCTCGACAGGAGCGTCCCTTGTGGTCTCTCAAGAAGGTCCTGAATCATCTCCAATCGGCTCCCTTCATGCATCAGCCTTCGTTACCACGTCTTCTACAGAAGGCTCTCTTCTTGACGGCATTGGTTTCTGGGCTTAGATCTTCCCAACTCAAGGCGCTCACATGTTTTCCTCTGTGGACTTCCTTTGCTGAGGACGATTAAAAAAGGAGTATCTCTAGCCCCTTTACCTAAGTGCTAAGAATGAGCGAGAAAATCATCGCTTGCAGCCAGTGATGGTTCAGTCCTGGCGTCCTCAAGAAATTTCGAACCCCTTGTGCCCTACTGCCGCTCTAAGGAGATATGTGGATGCCACTAAGGAGGCTCCATTCCAATCCCTCTTTCACTCGAGGGAGGGTTAACAGCTAACTTTCCAGAAATTGTTAATG
>JAPQNM010001165.1:0-15953 GCA_029783475.1 Metacarcinus magister | reverse complement strand
ACGTACAGTCCCCGGAGGACTGTACAAGGCTCTCCCTAACATCAACACTGATCGCAGGGAGAGTATACCAGGCTCTTCCTAACCAAAATACCAAATCAGGCGACATATGTCAACCTCATTTTTTCTTGAGATGGGGATCTGTCATTGGCTGACCTCCAGTGACCGTCTTAATCCTCAAATCCTCCTTCTCTTCCCCAGCCATTTTTTCCACAAGGGCCTTATCCTTGCCCGTTCCTACCCCCTGGGCGCGCGCCGCGCCCGCGCGCGCGAGCGCCGCGCGCGCGCGCGCCGCGGCGCGCGGCGCGCGCGCGCGCGCCGCGCGCGCGCGCGCGCGCGCGCGCGCGCGCGCGCGCGCGAGCGCCGCGCGCGCGCGCGCGCCGCGCTCGCTGGCGTGCTCTCGCTCGCTCGGCGGCGCTCGCTCGCCGCTCGCGCCGTCGCGCGCGTCGCGGGCGCCGCGCGGCTCAGCGCCGCCGGCTGCCGCGCGCGCGCGCTCGCGCGCGCGCGCGCTCGCGCGCGCGCGCGCGCGCGCTGCGCGCGCGCCCGCGCGCGGCTGCCGCGCGCACGAAGGAAGGAGGAGGAAAGATAGAGGAGAATAAGAGCTGAGCATGGATGAGGAGGGAGGATGGGGCCGCAGTCTGTGTTTGGTGGTTGGGATGGAGGAGGGAGGTTAGGAGGAGGAGGAGTGGTAGGAGGTATGGAGGAGGAGGAGGGAGGGGAGGAGGGAGGAAAGGGGAGTGGAGGAGGAGGTGGTAGCAATGAGATGTATGGCGACGAGGAGGAGGGGGGGGGGCAAGAGGAGTATCGGGGAAGAGGGAGTGAGAAGGAGGAGGAGGAGGGGAGGGCGAAGAGCAGAGCTAGGAGGGGGGGGGGAGAGGAGGGGAGGACGAGCAATGGAGGAGGACAATGTAGGAGTGTGGGGAGGAGAAGGATTAAGAGCGGGAGAGAGTAAGAGAAGAGAGTTAGTTGTAGAGAGAGATAGAGGAGATGACGATGATGACGAGTAGACGATTAGATATATATATAGATAATATATATATATACATATATATATATATATATATATATATATATATATATATATATATATATATATTGTATAAAAGAAACTCATTGTGTGTATTTTCATATAGAAACAGGCTAGCTTTCAGATAGAGGCTCTCCCGAAGGAGGGCCTCTTTACCTAGCCTCATGTATGTTTGTATATTTTTTTTATAACCACCTATACATATGTTATTTTAACGAGAGAGAGAGAGAGATGTTATTTTAACGAGAGAGAGAGAGAGAGAGAGAGAGAGAGAGAGAGAGAGAGAGAGAGAGAGAGAGAGAGAGAGAGAGAGAGAGAGAGAGAGAGAGAGAGAGAGAGAGAGAGAGAGAGAGAGAGAGAGAGAGAGAGAGAGAGAGAGAGAGAGAGAGCTGGGCGGGGAGGCAAGGATAAGGCCCCTTAATAATAATAATGATGATAATGATAATAAAAATTTTAATAAATATATTAATAATAATAATGTGTGTGTGAGTGAGTGAGTGAGTGAGTGAGTGAGTGAGTGAGTGAGTGAGTGAGTGAGTGTGCGTGTGCGTGTGCGTGTGCGTGTGCGTGTGCGTGTAGGTAGAAGGACAGACCCCAGGGACTATCTGGTCATCTGACACCTGACCTGACCCCATGAAGCATCCACCCACAAACTGACCACCCCAAGTTTTGTGAAACAAATCAGTAACCTGTAAATCTCTCTCTCTCTCTCTCTCTCTCTCTCTCTCTCTCTCTCTCTCTCTCTCTCTCTCTCTCTCTCTCTCTCTCTCTCTCTCTCTCTCTCTCTCTCTCTCTCTCTCTCCTCTCTCTCTCTCTCTCTCTCTCTCTCTCTCTCTCTCTCTCTCTCTCTCTCTCTCCTCTCTCTCTCTCTCTCTCTCTCTCTCTCTCTCTCTCTCTCTCTCTCTCTCTCTCTCTCTCTCTCTCTCTCTCTCTCTCTCTCTCTCTCTCTCTCTCTCTCTCTCTCTCTCTCTCTCTCTTCTCTCTCTCTCTCTCTCTCTCTCTCTCTCTCTCTCTCTCTCTCTCTCTCTCTCTCTCTCTCTCTCTCTCTCTCTCTCTCTCTCTCTCTCTCTCTCTCTCTCTCTCTCTCTCTCTCTCTCTCTCTCTCTCTCTCTCTCTCTCTTCTCTCTCTCTCTCTCTCTCTCTCTCTCTCTCTCTCTCTCTCTCTCTCTCTCTCTCTCTCTCTCTCTCTCTCTCTCTCTCTCTCTCTCTCTCTCTCTCTCTCTCTCTCTCTCTCTCTCTCTCTCTCTCTCTCTCTCTCTCTCTCTCTCTCTCTCTCTCTCTCTCTCTCTCTCTCTCTCTCTCTCTCTCTCTCTCTCTCTCTCTCTCTCTCTCTCTCTCTCTCTCTCTCTCTCTCTCTTTTCCAATGTATACAAATATGATAATATGCAAGAAAAGGCCGAAGAATTTAACAATTTCTTTGCCAATGTTGGCAAAAACACATTTGTAACCTCTCAAGAGCAACTATGTAAGAACCTAATAGATCCAGTAATCCACTATTCATATTACAATGACACTCAAGGATTCAGACCTCAACCAGTAGAGGTTAATACTGTCATACTTGTTGTAAAACGTCTAAATAATACAAGATCAACTGGTTCAGATGGAATATCACTAACATTTGTTAAAGACTCCCTATATGTAATTGCCTTATACCTCACCTGCATAATAAATACATCCTTTGTAACAGGTGTTGTACCATCAGCCTGGAAACGTGCTACGGTGGTCCCTATTTATAAAAATGGAGACGTCAATAATGCTAGCAATTTCAGACCTATTTCAATACTGCCCATTCTCTCTAAAGTTATGGAAAAGATCGTTGCCTCTCAGCTAATACATTATTTGGAGTGTAATAATCAGCTTTCCAACACCCAACACGGTTTTCGGCCCAGACTCTCAACCGAAACTGCCCTGGCCACCATAACTGACAATATTTATAACAACATGGATAACAGAAAAATAACATTGCTTACATTATGTGACCTCTCTAAAGCTTTTGACAGTGTCAGCCACTCAATACTATTACGTAAATGTAATTCCCTTGGAATAAGTTCATTCTGGTTAAACGACTACTTGAGAGGTAGAGAACAATGTGTAAAACTTAACGACACTGTATCTTCTGTAGAAAAAATAACTTATGGTGTACCACAAGGCTCTATCCTCGGTCCCATTTTATTTACTATCCATGTAAATGACCTTCGGGACCACCTAGTGGATGGTACAGTAGTCCAGTACGCTGATGACACTCAGTTTCTTCATGCTGACAGTCTAAGCAATCTGGGAACACTTATTACTAACACAGAAGCATCTCTCCTTGCTATCCAAAAGTATTTTCTAAGAAATGGTTTGATGTTAAACACTAAGAAAACCCAATGTATTTTTATAGGGAATAATCAGCTCATTTCACAGATTCCAAATGACACTGTCATACATATGAATGACACCATTATCATCCCAAGCACAAATGTAAAAAATTTAGGCCTACACTTTGATCAACACATGAATTTTGAAATACACATGAATGAATTAAATAGAAAAGTAATGGGCACTCTAATATATGTAAATAGAGTTAGTAGACTATTAGATAAAACAGCAAGAAAAATGTGTATAGAATCATTAGTATTAAGTATAATTAACTATTGTATAACAATTTGGGGAACAACAAGTAAGTTGCAAAAAAATAAAGCCCAGAAATTACAAAACTTTGCAGCTCGGGTTGCTGTTGGTGGTCTGAGAAAATACGACCATGTGTCCCCAGCTTATGATGACCTTAAGTGGCTTAGGATAGGAAATAAGCATACATTTGATGTGTTAGTGCATGTATACAAATCCCTATTTAAAATTTACCCTGAATGGCTCTGTACATATAATAAGGTCTCTGATGTAACTCAGGAACATACGAGACAGGGAAAATAATCTGTTTGTACCGCGGTTCAAGACTGATACAGGGGCCAGATCACTCAAGGTTTTGGGCCCAACACTGTGGAATGCTCTGCCCAACCAAATTAAGAATGCTACGACGTTACGGAAATTCCAAAGTAACCTAATACAACACTTTAATAACCACAGTGTAATTTGAATATGTATATAATAGTATTAGTATTAGTAGTGTATATAATTGTATGTATGTAATAACCACTACCCTGTGGAAATAAAATTGAATTGAATTGAATTGAACTCTCTTCCTGACACACACACACACACACACCTATTTGTATATTTAAATTATGTTTTATAAGTTTATTTCTATTCACCTTTTATATACAAATAAAGGTTAAAATTATCTATTTATTTATTTATTTATTTATTTAGAGAGAGAGAGAGAGAGAGAGAGAGAGAGAGGAGAGAGAGAGAGAGAGAGAGAGAGAGGAGAGAGAGAGAGAGAGAGAGAGAGAGAGAGAGAGAGAGAGAGAGATAAGAGAGAAAGGTATAGGTGTGTGAGGATTGCTCCCATGGGAAGCCTAAGGCCATGTAGCCTAAGGCTACACAAGTCCAGAAGCGATATCCTTGTTTTTAGGCTAGAGGTGTAGGTGAGAGAGAGAAAGAGAGAGAGAGAGAGAGAAAAAAAAAGAGAGAGAGGGATGGGGCATTTGGTGGAAAGAATGATCATAATAATCATAATAATAATGATAATTATTATATCATCAATAATACTAATAATGATATGGAAAATTATAATAATAATGATAATGATAATCATGATGATAATAATAGATATTAATAATAATAATAATAATAGTAAATAAAATGATATTGATAATAATAATAATAGTAAATATGATAATAATAATAACAATAATAATGACAATATTGATAACAAAAATAATGACAATAATAGTTATATCAATAATGATAATTACTGATAGAAACAATAACAATACTACTACTACTACTACTATAAATAATAATGATAATAATAATAATGCTCTCTCTCTCTCTCTCTCTCTCTCTCTCTCTCTCTCTCTCTCTCTCTCTCTCTCTCTCTCTCTCTCTCTCTCTCTCTCTCTCTCTCTCTCTCTCTTAATCCCATGGCGAGGCACCCTTGAGAATTAAGGTATGTGTGTGTGTGTGTGTGTGTGTGTGTGTGTGTGTGTGTGTGTGTGTGTGTGTGCGTGTGTGCGTGTGTGTGTGTGTGTGTGTGTCTGTCTGTCTGTCTGTGTGTGTATTTGTCGATACATGAAACATATATTACTGAATTTACTTATGATGCTAATAGTTTTCCTCTTACTTCTCTTTCATTATTTCTATCACTCTCTCCCTTTTTTTTTCTCTCTCTCTCACGCTCAATGTCTGTCTCTCTTAATATCTCTCTCTCTCTCTCTCTCTCTCTCTCTCTCTCTCTCTCTCTCTCTCTCTCTCTCTCTCTCTCTCTCTCTCTCTCTCTCTCTCTCTCTCTCTCTCTCTCTCTCTCTCTCTCTCTCTCTGAATAATTATAACATTTATTTGTATTTAAAAGGCGGATAAAAATAAACTTATAAGACATAATCTAAATATACAAATAGGTGTGTGTGTGTGTGTGTGTGTGTGTGTGTGTGTGTGTGTGTGTGGTGTGTGTGGTGTGTGTGTGTGTGTGTGTGTGTGTGAGAGTGAGAGAGAGAGAGAGGAGAGAGAGAGAGAGAGAGAGGAGAGAGAGAGAGAGAGAGAGAGAGAGAGAGAGAGAGAGAGAGAGAGAGAGAGAGAGGAGAGAGAGAGAGAGGAGAGAGAGAGAGAGGAGAGAGAGAGAGAGAGAGAGAGAGAGAGAGAGAGAGAGGAGAGAGAGAGAGAGAGAGAGAGAGAGAGAGAGAGAGAGAGAGAGAGGGGGGGGTGTTATTTGAGGATTAAGATGAATGACGGGTCACTGGAGGTCAGCCAATGACAGATCCCATAGAAAAGGAGGTGACATATGTCGCCTGATTTGATATTTTGGTTAGGAAGAGCCTGGTATACTTTCCCTGCGATCAGTGTTAAGGTTGGGGAGAGCCATGTAGGGATTCCAGGGGACTGTACATGTACACGAAAAGACACACACAAACAAATTGACTAACTAACACACACACACACACACACACACACACAGACACGCGCGCACACACACACACACACACACACACGCACACACACACACACACACACACACACACACACAGGCCTCCTCCTGCCAGACGATGCTGTCCGAGCTGGAGTCGCCCTCCGACTCGGCACGCTGCAGATGCGGCGCTATGGTGGACAACCTCGGCCACCACCAGCTGTCCTGCCACCACGACCCCGGCCGACTGCCACGCCATGCCGCCCTCAACTACGTGATCCGGCGCGGCTTGGCTGCCGCTGGGATACCAGCGCTTCTCGAACCGCGGGGCCTGGACCGGGGTGACGGACGAAGACCGGACGGAGTGACCCTTTACCCCTTCAGTGGAGGCCAATCGCTGCTGTGGGACGTGACGTGCACCAACACCTTTGGCACCACGCACGTCATCAACTGCGCCACAAAACCCGGTGCCGCAGCCCAAGCAGCTGAACAGCGCAAACGGCATCGCTACGCGGCACTCTCAACACGCTACCGCTTCGAGCCTCTGGCGGTCGAGACGTCGGGAGTGCTGGGCCCAGCGTTTCGCAAGATCCTGCAGGAGCTGGGTAAGCGGATAGCAGCAGACAAGAGACACACGGGAAACCTGCTGACTGCGACAGAGGGTCAGCCTGGCTGTGGTGCGAGGCAATGCTACTGCCATCACCAACCACCCCCAAGCACTAGACCCCGACGCTCCTTAGGCACACACACACATACACCCACATACACAAACACTCTACTTTTCCTTCCCCAGCAGGCTGAACGTCACAGCAACCTGCGGTGAGGCCGGGGCAGGCTGCCATCACCCTCAGTGATGCCATTGAAATAAATATTGGTGGAGACGTTTTTCACACACACACACAGACACACACACACACACACACACACACACACACACACACACACACACACACACACACACATACACACTATCATGCTAATCGTTTAACATTATATTGCCAAATAACAAAATAATTGTATATTCTTTATAGAAAAAATTATATATAACTCCTGAAATTATCCCGATCATAATACAAGTATTGGAGCAAGCATTTAAGTAAATCGTCAAATGCTGCTCTGTACATTCACATGTAATTAATGTAGATCCTTCAACCAATTTTCACTGATGTACTCATTTATTGATTCTGATTATGATCTTTGATGTGATCTATGATGTGCAGGGCACCAGTGTTGGTGCACAACACACATACTTGAGTTGGCTGACGGTGGGGAAGGGGAGTCCAGTGTGCAGGGAAGGGAAGTGAATCAAGTGCGTCTGTTTGTATTGGGGTGTTGTGGTGGTAGATTATTGTGTATATGTTTTGTGAACAAGTCTAGTTGTGCAGCTATATATAATATGCTGAGAAAGCCAGTTCCAGTCCCGTATGGTGCGTGGAAAGTGTGAGTGCTTGTATGCGTCAGTGTATGGTATGGTATGTAAGGTATGTCTGGTTATGTATGTTGCGTGTACGTTGATTTTTTTTCTTTCTAATATCATGAACCTATGCGCCGGTAGGCTCGATGTAGGTGTTGAATGGTCGGCCTCAGCCCGTTAGTAGCGCAGGTTAGATTTTTTGTTTTAAGTGACGCCTCGTTTTTTGTTGAGAGGCTCATGCTGCCTGCGGATATTGTTATGGCAGCATGTGGGTGATCTGTGGATGTGAAGGGGATCCATGTTTATTTGTTGTTTTAAGCGTGTTGTGATGCCAGGCGTTTGCGTGTAACTGTTTGTTATAAACCTAGCCGCCTTAGTGTTCATTTGTTCTAACCTAACAATGTTTATGTGTGTGTGTGTGTGTGTGTGTGTGTGTGTGTGTGTGTGTGTGTGTGTGTGTGTGTGTGTGTGTGTGTGTGTGTGTGTGTGTGTATGTGTGTGTGTGAATTGAATTGAATTGAATTGAATTGAATTTATTTATAAGCTCAGACTTTATAAAAAAGTATGGAGCACAGCTCCTATAAAATGTGAGGACTTAGAACATAGATTATGTACAAATACATACAATGTTATATAAAAAGTCATAATAATAATAATTACATAATAACATTAAGAAAAATTTTAATAAATTGGAAAAGACTAACGACATAAAAAATTAGATAGAAAACCAATTACAAAAATAAACTTGAAAACACTAATGACTAGTTACGCACATTATTTATCTAAACATACGTAGCACCAACCTCAAAAATAAAGAAAAATTTTTCATAACATTTACACTTGTATTTTGCATAAACGAAATATATTTATAGCATGTTGGTACGTATGTATAATAATTCGGTACATACATAGTACGTAGCCTCATGATTTCCCCATCAGTACATTCAAAAAGAACGTGCAACTCATCACCCACAACGCCAACATCACACTTGTTACAGACCCGATCTTCTCTATTTACACCTTGATATCTGCCAACATTTACGGTAATCTATTATTACAAGTTCTAAATCTAGCCACCAAAATTCTGTCACTCTTTGATAATTTTACAAGATATTTTTCAGGTCCATGATCTATCTTGAACAGTTTGTAATTACTACATAAGGATTTTGTTTCTAAGTTGTGATGCCAAGTTACAATCCACTGATCTTTCAATCTCTGTTCCACAGCTTTATTAACCCATGTTGTATTAGGAACATCTTCCAACAAGCACATGCCTGGAAACCCACATTCATTACAAATGTTTTTAATACAAGCTAACCATGGAGAAGTATAAATCCCTAATCTGTCCAATTGCAATAAACATTTGTACATTATATAACACAACTTAGTATCTTTACCTGAAATTAACTTAGACCAATATCCTATCATTCTGCTCTTTATATGAATATGAAGTGGAAATACTCCAAGTTCACCATACACCATGTCATTACATGTAGTTTTATGAACACCCAAAACCAGTTTTAGAAATTTCATGTATAGTAATTCTAACTCTCTAATAATATAATGACCCCAAATCTCAGATGCATATGTCATAATAGGTAACACCATGGCACTAAATAGTTCAAGCTGCATATCAACTGGCAAGTCAAACTTTCTACACTTACCTATCAGTGAATACATTGCTCTTGAGGCCTGCTCTTTAAGCTCTAGTTCACCTTTGCGGAACCTGCCATTATAATTAAATAATACACCAAGATACTTATAATCTTCTACTACTTCAATGCTTTCACCATCATATTCAAATAGATAAATTTGACCTCCCCCTTCTAAACACTACTATTTTTGTTTTATTACAATTAAGCTTCAATTTCCATTCAGTACAATATAAATTCAGAGTAATCAGTACCTGCTTCATTCCATCCGCACTGTCACACAGTATGACAGTATCGTCTGCATACATGATCACAAGAAGTTTCAGGTATGAATTTATAAAATCATCACCAAAATCTACATAACTGCAGTTATACTCAAGTAATTTACTTTCTATATCGTTAACATAAAATGCAAAAAGCAAAGGTGACAAATTTTCCCCTTGTCTAACACCTACATTACAAACAAAGGTATCTGATGTCTCTTGATGTAACATGACATAAGACTTGATGTTATCATACATATTTTTTATCACATTAAGGATTTTTCCATTTATCTTTTCCTTGACTAACTTATACCACAAACCTTCACGCCACACCATATCAAATGCCTTTCTATAGTCCACAAACAAACAAAACAGCTTCCTTTTCTTCCAGTTAAACAAATCAATTACACTTTTAAGTACAAATATATGATCCAGGGTAAAATACCCATGCCTGAAGCCTGCTTGTGTTTCATTAATAATGTGAATAGTGTTTGAATATTCATTAAGTCTGTCGTTTAGTACAGAGGTAAACAGCTTCCCCATGCAGCTGAGCAGAGTAATACCCCTGTAGTTATTAACATCCTGACTGTCACCTTTATTCTTATAGAGTGGAACTATCGTGCCAACCATCCATTCAGATGGCATGACACCAGTATCAAGTATTTTGTTAAACATCTTAACATAAAGGGGACACAAAATATGCTGAGTACTTTTAATATATTCATTTAATATGAAATCAGATGCAGGAGATTTATTGTTCTTTAATTTCTTAATATTTCTAATTATCTCTTCCTTAGTTATAGGATCATTAAGCAACTGTAAAGGTTCAATATAGGTATTATCTTGATCATCTAGAATATTTACATCATTATTGTCAATGTTGTCATCAGCAGCTAACTGTTTGAAATGCTCATAAAATTCACTTAACGTTATGGGTATTTGGTGATCTCTTTTCTGACTATTTAGAATTTTCCAGTATACTTTAGGGTCATCACTTTTGTATTTTCTAAGTTCCTTAACTAAATAATCCCTCTACTTATTTTTCACTCTTTTTAGGTTTACTTTATATTTTCTGCTTTTCTCAATCATGTTATTAAAGTTTACACTACTTCTATGCAAATGATATCTCTGTCTAGCTTTATGGTATTCATTTCTAGATTTCCAACATTGTTTGTCATATCTCTTTAAATTGGCATTGTTAGTCTTTTTAATAAATTTTCTTCTCTTGTGTTGTGGAAAAGTTGTAAGTGCAGGCTCAATCAATATTTGCTTTAATTCCTGATTAATGTCATCAATGGGTAATTCATCCAACTTTGCAATCAACTCATGTACCTTACTTACAGCTATGCTTCTTACATATACACACTTTTTCTCAATATTCCACTTGCCTGGTCTTACACTGGCTTGACCTACCTCTTGAGCTTCTCTGTTTACAGCTGGTACAGTACTCTTTCCTTTAAATTTAATTCTTCTATGTAATCCACAATGTACATCAGACAACAACGGATCATAATCAAGTATTCTAAAAACTACTACACTCTGCATAATCACTGGTGAACCTATAAAGTAATCTATGGTTGTTTTATGTGTGGTTGTAGGTTTTCCGATACCAGAGTCCTCCCCCAACCTTCCATTAAAAAAAAACATTTGGTGATTTTTACAAACTTCCAGCAATTTTTTCCCATAAGAATTCCTGTCTGGGGTTAAGTCTTGGTTTGCCCTATTCTCATGTATACCAAAATCCTTTAAACTTAAATAAGGCACCTCGGCAGACATAGGATCATCAACACCATCAGAGCAAACATCAGACATAGTTAGAGTGTGAGCATTAAAGTCACCACAGAGTACATGCACATATTCATCATTAGTATAAGTTAACAAAAAATCATCCATTTCATCAAAATGTTGTATCTTACCATACTTAGAGTGTGATGGAGGAACGTAAACACAACTTATTACCAGATCCTTACCTAAACTTACACTTCCTCTGTCAATTTTAACTGAAAGTAAGGTATCATAATTGGTATTCAAGTGCTTCCACTTAAAGGTCACATCCTTCTTGATGGCAATGAGTAAACCACCAGATTTGTACCTACTTAGTTTGCTTCTATTCTTAAATACAATATCAAAACCAATATCATCCATATACTCCTTGACATTAATCATATCAGTATCATCACACTTAGTTTCGCATAAACAAATGACATCATAACTTTTAATATGGTTAACAAAATCCACAGATAAGAATTTTGACTTAATGCCACATACATTAAGAGATAATACATCAAAATTTATAAGTTTTGGAGCAGGCTGTACAGAAGTGCTTTTATTTACACAAGCAACAGTATTGTGCCTAAGCATATGCTGTGCTCCGGCACCATCCTAGACCCTTATTAGGTGATCCAGGTTAAGCTTTTTCCAATCAGGAGAAGAAATTCCGACCTTTTCTAAGTCATCAGGACTATTTATCACCACAGGTCTACCTCCACTGTGCAGCCAGGCCAGAATACTCCCATCTCTTGTAGCCACATTTTTCACTGTTTCTTGCTCTTTAACCATGCTCAACATTTTAGCTCTTAAGGAGGTCATGTCATCATTTATATACACCTTTCTTTGACTACCTTTGAGCTTTTTCTTGTTGTACATTATTTCATTCTTTTTCTTTCTGTGGCAAAACCTCACAATGACTGGCCTGCCTCCTTCTCTGGGCCTCCCCAAACGGTGCACAATAGAAATGTCATCCGGCTTGATTTTTACACCAATGTTGTCAGCAAGCTCGATAACCTTAGCAAGTTCTCCCTTTGAGAATACAGCTCTAACTTATCATTTTCATACTTTAACGAGAGACAGTTCTGCTGCATCTCAGTTATCTTCTTATCCATACTTTCAGTAAATTCCTTAAGAGCAGTAGACACAGCCGTAGACACAGCAACAGATATTATGCTAGCCAGGCTGGGCATTATTAGAGCAACTGCCTCCCTCACCGTCTTGCTTACATCTCTGCTCTCCTTCCCTTCAATATTACTGGTTATATTCACAAGTTCACCTTCTACTTTTGCCTTCACTACGTCCTCCAGTTCTGAACCAAAGTTGTGTGCCATTGTAGTGCAAAGTACAAGTGCAAATCTTGTTTTCAGGTGTAATTGATCAGGGTAGGTAGAGTTCAGCAGTAATTGTTTGTTTATATTCAGACGACATCGTATCATATGCATATAATTTTATTACAATACATTCCTATCGTCTGTCAGTTATGTTTTTTTTTTTTCTATGATATATGAAAAGAGATTGAATAATGGAAAATGAGGTTTGTAATGATATAATATTAGGCGTTTTTTTTACTACCCAAATTTAAAGAGAAAAGCTTATTTATTTTTGGACGAATATCTACTTCTGTGTAAGATTTCTCAAGGCCTGAAACCCAACTTCCAATCATTGGGCACCTTACAAGTTGATGCGTGTGTGGGTATGGGTGTGGGGGAGGTGTCATCGTTATAATATATTTGTTAATATGAAGGTATACTTTTTTCATAAGGAAATCCAGAACAAAATCTACAGTCATTGGCGGTATTTACAAGTGTTGCTGAATCACTAAAAAATTTCAGTAAATTATTGTTGCAATCTATAGATGTGTGGCAACTCCAGCATATGCGGACGGTCACACTTGTGTATTTTAAGAAACACTTAACACTTTGAACAGTTGTGATTTTTGTCTCACTGAAGGGTAAGGATCCGGTATTTTCTGACATTGACATTTTGTTTTAACATTTGTGTGTGTAGTGTGTTCAAAACTCTCTTTTATTAGCCTTTTGAAGAACGCCAGGTACAGTATACGAGATGGTGCAACCTAGAAGAATTTTGCATAATTTAGTTTTATTTATAAGGGGTGGAGTCATTTTAGTGTTGTTGTTTGCTGATCAACCCGATGAATGGTGATAAAGTGGCTTACATTTAGAGCTTAATCGGGCTTTGTAACAGTCAAGGTGATTACCATTGAACGGGAACAGCATTCGAATTGATTTCATGCATTATTTCTTCCTCTCTCTGTGTGGAATTAGCGTCCGTCCTCTCTCGTGTGGAATTAGCGTCCGTCCTGTCTGGCCTCTATGTCAAGTAATGAAGGGATAACTACATTTAAGGCATTTTTTTAAACCAATAAGTCATATAAGGGTACATTTTAAGTACAATATAGAATCAGTGCGGACTTTTTTCTCTCTTTTTTTTTTTTTTGTTTTGTTTCGTACAGAGCACAGTGTGAATACCGGATTGACACACCAGATCGAGAAAGGATCGAAGAGTGTGTGGAGTTTAACTTTGATAACTCCACTTTTATGCTATTGGAGTGTGTGTGTGTGTGTGTGTGTGTGTGTGTGTGTGTGTGTGTGTGTGTGTGTGTGTGTGTGTGCGTGTGTGTGTGTGTGTGTGTGTGTGTGTGTGTGTGTGTGTGTGTGTGTGTGTGTGTGCACTTTATGCTATTGGAGTGTGTGTGGTATGGTGTGTGTCTGTAGTCTGTACGCATCTCTCCTCGCCTTCCCTTCTGCAGTACAATCTGGCGTGTGGTCAAGGCTACCTGCAGACGTCCTTCCAAAGTGTTTACATGTTTGGTTCCTTCGTTGGGAGCACCTGTCAACGGTTACCTGGCAGACAAGTAGGTAGAGACGGAGGTGAAGATGATTTATTGAAGAGGAACTAAAATACAACTATGAATATCCTCACACAGGTCATACATTTAGTTTCGCATTCATTGTTTTGGATCTGCATCATCTTATTCATTGATCACTTTGTAGGTACGGGAGGAAGCCTATGGTGGTATTTGGCAACATTGCGTACATGATGCTGGCTTTAGCGTCTGCGTGGCTGCCCAGTCTCTCCGCCATCCTTGTTGCTCGCTTCCTCTTGGGTTTCATTCACATCAGCATCTGCTTCACCGTGTGTGTCCACAGTGAGTCCAAAACACTGTGGCAGGTCAAACTATCGAACACTACCCTCACATCATTTGAAAACGGAAGGATGACAAAACTGATTTAGCACCATCTGTATGTGTATCCTTGCATGTTTGTAATATAAGAACACTTCTTTCTTCTTTTTTTTTCTCTCTCTCAGCGATCGAGGTGTTAGAGCCCAAAGTTAGGACAGTGACTTATTTTATCACCTCGAACCTGTGGGTTGTTGGCACGATGTTGTACGGTGGTTACGGTTACTTCCTACGGGACTAGAGAATCCTGCAAACAGTGGCCACGCTGCCCGGACTGTTGATCCTTCCTACTTTGTGGTGAGTCAACAGAGTGGTGTTGTGTGAAACTCATGCTAGGAAATGATTTTTTTTTTCTTAGTAGATTTGGAGTTTATGATTTGTAAGAGGAACAACTGTAGCTTTAGAAGTGGTAGAAGTGGCGATAAAAACAGCTACAAAGTATATCAAACCAAACTGCAATATTCCAGTATTTTGCAAGCTATTTCATTTCAGCTTGTAATACCTTTAAGTTTAGTGCCAAGTCTCCCCTGAACACTTGGTCGTGTGTATTCCTGACGCATCGTTGGTTCCCCAGGCTGATTGATGAGTCCCCGCGGTGGCTGATCGTGAATGGCCGGCGGGAGGAAGCCTTGCAGGTGCTCGGCAAGGTGGCTTGCTGGCACGGCGTTGACCTCCCGCCTGAGGAAGAGATGAAGAGGATGGTTGAGGAACAGGTATAAAAGAGAGAGAGAGAGAGAGAGAGAGAGAGAGAGAGAGAGAGAGAGAGAGAGAGAGAGAGAGAGAGAGAGAGACGAGAGAGAGAGAGAGAGAGAGAGAGAGAGAGAGAGAGAGAGAGACAGACAGACAGACAGACAGACAGACAGACAGACAGAGAGAGAGAGAAAAAAAACAAAAACATTATCTTCTACAGGCTGCTGTAGGAAAGGACACGCTGCAGAGCTCCTCCACATGGATGCTTCTCAAGTCTGCTGTAAGCGAGTGTCATGGGTCTTTAAATTGTGCCTACGTGACTCCAGACAGCTATGTCATGGTTCTGGAATTTTGCCTACGTGACACAGGTCAGCTATGCTTTCGGGCCTTCCAGCCTTCCAGCCCCGCACCCTTCAAGTCCTGCAACCTTCCAGCCCCGAAGCCTTCCAGCCACGCAGCCTTCCAGCCACACAGCCTTCCAGCCCTGAAGCCTTCAAGTCCCGCAGCCTTCAAGCCATGCAGCATTCCAGCCCCGTACCCTTAGAGTTCTGCAACCTTCCAGCCCCGCACCCTTCAAGTCCTGCAACCTTCCAGCCCCGTAGCATTCCAGCCAAGCAGCCTTCTAAATCCACAGCCATTAATCCTCGAAGCCATCACGCCCCGCAGCCAACCAGCCCCACAGCCTTCTAACTCCAAAGCCATAAATCCCCGAAGCCATCCAGCTCCGCAGCCTTATAACTCCACAGTCATCAATCCCGGAAGCCATCCAGCCCCGCAGCCTTCAAGCACCAAAGCCTATCCAGCCCTGCCGCCTTCCAGTCACGCAGCCTTCTAACCCAACAGCCTTCGAGCCCCGCAGCCTTCCAGTTCCACAGCCTTCTAACCAAGCAGCCATCCATCCCCGCAGCCATGTAGCCCCGCAGCCTTCTAACCCCA
>JAPQNM010001164.1:7500-24607 GCA_029783475.1 Metacarcinus magister | reverse complement strand
CACATTTCTTTCTTCAGTAGACATTCTTCGATATCAGCCTCGTTCTTAGCAAGGAGAAAGTTGGCCTTTTTCATTAGATATACATTTTATATATGTTATGTTACCATTATGATTCTAATTTTTTGATGATTATTTTCTTTTTCATATACCATATTCTTTTTTTATAAATTATTTATTTTCCTCCTTAAGTTGAGGAACGTCGTATGACCACGTTGGGTCGCCGTACCATCAGTCAATGAATTTATAAAGCTCCCTTAACTCTCTCCTAGCACTAAACACCAGCATCCGTACCTGTCTCTCCTATAACTTGCAGAGCCATATGTGTGCACTGACTGTTATCCATATCTTTATATTCTCTGCCATACAAAGCTGGTGTTTACCTTCCTTGCCTCTTTCACCTCTCGCCACACCTCATTCCTTATGGTGATAGCGACGCTCTCCCTTGCACGCCTCCTCTCACCCATTCCTTATTCAACCCTTCGTAAACAAACACTTCCATTCCCTTTTCCATTTGCTTTCCCTTCCTAGAGAACGGTAACATCCAGGGTCCTTTCGTGAATATATACCACTTTTTACCTACGTCCCTTCTGTGCACCCTGATTATACTTACTCCCTCACTCATCATTATTGTTATTATCGTCATCGTCATTAGCAACGGGTCCATCGCTTCTCCGACGGGTGTACAAACGCGGGTGTTCTTACATATTATTATGTGGTGTGCTTGTAATGGTGGTTCTTGTGGTGGTAATGGTGCTGTGTTGGTTGGTTGATGGAGATTGATGGATTTGAGTTGTGATGGAAGTGATGGATGGGTGGAGGTGGAGATGGTGGTGGTGGTGGAGGTTGTGGTGGTGGTGGTGGTGGTGGTGGTGGTGGTGGTGGTGGTGGTGGTGGTGGTGGTGGTGGTGGTGGTGGTGGTGTGGTGGTGGTGGTGGTGATGGTGGTGGTGGTGGTAATTGAATCGGTTATAATAGGTAGCAACACAATGGGTGGCGATGGTTGCCGAGATGATGTCAAAGATCTTCGAAGGCCAACGCCATTTATTCCTGTCTGAAAGTGAATGCCAGCGAGGAAGGCGACCTAAGAAAGCGAGCGCCGAGGGTGAGACAGCCTGTGGGAGGGCTGGCGTCTGGGAGAAGATAGCTGAGAGACGTTACATTGGCAAGGAAACGTGTCCCGCACAAGCAACCATGTACAGATTGGGGAACCGTTATCCAGCCTCGAACCAACGTAGACAGGGGTGGGCGGTAAGGTAGAGCGGCAGGGCCTTCTAATCTATTGGCCAAGCTCGGGAAGGCTGTAGGACTCAATAAAGCGTCACAATCACAGGCAATGAAAACAACATAACAAGACACACCATTGCCCCACACGACGAGGCAAGAAGAGGCACGTGAGAAGAGCAACGAGTGGTATGTATGACTCTAAGCGCGGCAGAACTAAGACATGACATTCAGCATTATGGGTTAAGGCAACGTGCTTCTGGGCATGCATGTGTTTTCTACGCAGTTTGTGTATCCGTGTTGTGTGGAGTGTCGTAGCTTGGAGATACAAAATGATAAAGTTGTTGGCGTGAGGTCCAGCGTGTTTCTCCCTGGGATCGAGTAACTCCCTTGTGTGATTGCAAGGAGAGAGGCGTGCATGCGACAATGTGAGTTGGAGCTTTGTGGTCTCTATAGCGGCGCGATGATATCTGGGACCATAGAATAATGAGAAGCAACTATATTAAACCACTGATACGACCACGAAAAAAGGAAGAAAAAGAAAGTCTACCGTGTATCACGTGAACTCTAGCGCTTCACTTATGAGAAACCTTAAAAGTTCGTCATCACAGAAAAGTTATAAGTGACAGCAGCGTAGATGATTGAATTTGTAATATTATCTTCTCTCTTTATTAAAGAAAAGAAAGATATTCCAGTCCTTCATCCACAATGAAAATGTAGAACTTACTAAGAAGGGCAAGTAATCAGTGAATGAAGGCAGTGATAATGATGATAGGATTTGATTTTTTTTTTTTTCATGTAAATAGAGAAATATAGTAATTCCCCTTTCGTGGCCATCTGGTTAGACTATACTGACATGCGCTGTACTGCATATATATACAGCTACTGTATTATTTTAATTGCATTACCTTGTTTACCATCTAGGTTTAGGGCCAAAACACCTATTTAGGAAGAAAGTAGTTGTCATTATTAACTTGCAATCGTGATATAATATGTACTCACCGTGTTGTTTGCAGAGCCGGTGTGGTTAACTTGACCAAGCTTGTGCGGCCATTCCCCTTCTCCAATGCTCGCTAGGGTCTGGGAGTTGCTGGAAGACATATTTGAACCCTCCGACCAACCCATGGCTGTGTCTGGTCTGGTCTCCCCGTCAACCTCCTGTGAATACCTGACCAAGCCCGTCCAGCCTCACAAGGTACCGTAGATCCAGGTCTTTCTTCGCCAATTAGTTTTCTCGTTTCTGAACACAGTTTCTTTGTATCTGAACTTCCACCGCTGTTAAGTCCTGTGATGTTTTGATAGGCCAGTCAGACCTCACAGATATTTTTCTCTGACTCTCTGACTCCTCTCAAGGTCTGCCACCCACCTTTGTAGTGTTTTTTTCACCCTCTGCAATATGGGTTCAGTCTTTGTCAAACTTGTATACTCACGTTTGTTAAATTGGAAGGCTTTGAGAAGGGACGTTTCGTTTTTTCTTTGATGTATCTTTTTATTTTTTTTGTATATCACAGTTTTGTATCAGATAAGTATGTTTTGCTTATTTATCTGTATGTATATAAAGTGTGTGAATGAAGGAATTATGTGAGTTAAGTATCATTGAAACAAACGAAATCTGGGCAAAGTTTACGATTTTATTATTTTTTTTAATCAGGGAAACTTCTTAACACGGTAATGTTTTTTTTTTTTTACCTTTTTTTTTATATAAAACGGCGACTTTCCCCGCCACCCTTTTCTTTTGTATCTGGGGAAAGTTTTTTTTATATATTTTTTTTGTATAGCTATTTTTTCCCTTTCTTTATCACTATTAATAACTCAATAGTACGAGATGTTTTCCTCCAGTCCATATTCTTATATAAAAGTTCAAGGATGACTAAGAAGTAATGATCAGCGCCAGGGAGTCACGCATCCACCACCCTCAAAATATTCCTCGCCATCTCTCACGTTTGACTTCCTCACGTGACTCTAGTGCAGTACAGAGGATATATACTACTGCAATTACATCTCTTGACTCATTATCTCTCTCTCTCTCTCTCTCTCTCTCTATATATATATATATATATATATATATATATATATATATATATATATATATATATATATATATATATATATATATATATATATATATATCTAACCCCGTATCTCCATCCCGTAAGTCACTGTTGCTCAGAGGTCACCACAAGAAACTTGATCCCTTAACGCTACTCAGAGGTGGAAGGAAGGTATTGTAGTGTTGAAACCCAAGAAATGAAAGAGGTTTGAAAGATCGTATCCCTTGTGCAACACATGTTTTCGAGGAACTTAAGCAGGTAGGGCGAAAAAACACTCGAATTGTGTCGGTGGTGTTTTTATAGTCTTTAAGAGGAGGAGGAGGAGGAGGAGGAGGAGGAGTCCCCACTTTTTTTTGGGGGGAGAGGGGGAGAATGAACAGCTCAAAGGGTGTAGTGTTGTTAGTCGTCTATATAGATAGTGGTAATAGTAGTAGTAGTAGTAGTAGTAGTAGTAGTAGTAGTAGTAGTTATGGTAGTAGTAGTAGTAGTAGTAGTAGTAGTAGTTATGGTAGTAGTAGTAGTAGTAGTAGTAGTAGTAGTAGTAGTAGTAGTAGTAGTAGTAGTAGTAGTAGTAGTAGCAGTAGCAGTAGCAGTAGCAGTAGTAATAATAGTAGTAGTAGCAGTAGTAACAATACCGATAATGGAAGGAGTGAATTGGTGGTAGTGGTGACAGTTCTAGCGATAATAATAATAATAACAATAACAGTAGCAGTAATAACAGAACCAGAAGAGGTAATCGTAGTGTAATGGTAGTACTGGTAAGAAGCACGACCTCGCGTTTCACCTCACCCTTGATCACACTCTTACTACTAACACACACGACAGGCTCCACAACCCCACCTTACACGCCGGCCTGCGCCACACTGAACACCGCGCCCACTACCTACTGGCTGGCTGGCTGGCTGCTCGCTGGCTGGCTGGGACCACACAGAGTCTGCCGGGAAGTGTGGGGGCGGGAAGGTGTGGGAGAGGAAGCCAGGAAGATTAACCTGTTCATACTCGTAACGTTGGCTGTGATGACGGTGTTTGTAACGCTAGCTGTCACTTGCATCTTGTGGCCCCGCTTGGAAGGCAGCCAGGAGAATTAAGTGTTATGATAGTTTAGTGGCATATTACCATAATTACTGTCATGGAGCGTGGTGAAGGGAGAGCTGGAGTGCCGGTGGATGGGAGGCGATGTCTGCCGGGTAAGCAAGTAGGAAGGGATGAGGAGGGTACAGGATTTATGTAAAGGTCAAGAGGGGTTGAAGGGATAAGAGATAGTAAGCTGTACCACACACCATAAAGATAACAAAAAAGTAATAACAATTTTTTCTATAGAACTTCCAATCTTCCATATTCTCAGGTGGAAGAGGTAAAAGAAAATTATCCTCACCGAAACTAAGAAATAGCGGGAAAGTGGTTCTTCAATTAACTTTTTTTTTTTCCTCCTTCTTTACCGACTCTCTACGACGTGAGGATGATCAAGAAAGATTGTCAGGGAGGAGAGGGAGTTTGTTATGGCTTCAGTGTCCACCTCTACGATTCTCATGTCATTTATAGTCACTGCTCGAGAAATTACTCCCTGGGCGATTCTTTCAGTGCGTGTGTGTGTGTGTATCTGTGTGTATCTGTGTGTGTGTGTGTGTGTGTTTTGGAGAAGGCTCGTGTGTTTTGGCTCCCACGGCCATTCTACACCTTTATGAGAAGGACACGAACCTTTTTTTATAGGGTTATGGCGGCTTCTGGCAGGGATACTAAAGATCTTATATAGAGTTTATTATTAGTGTTGTAGGATTAATTTTGCTTTAGTGATCGGTCGAAAGAAATAAAGTCGGAAACCATTACGAAGAGTTCCCAATTCAGTTTTTATCTTATTTTTTTTTTATACATACGTGTCTGTTTACCGATTTTACCTTTCCATTATTTTCCTAATTTCCAGCCACTTAAACAAAAAAAAATTCTTTACTCACCGAAAGATATGTTTTTATTTATTACCCTTTATTACGGGAGGTCCATTGTATGTAAGGAGCTGTATCGATCTATCTATCCCATTTGAGATAACATTTCAGCAAATAGCAAATCATAATACTACTAGTTACAAAATAGGATACAATATTGGTGCAAATAAACCGAACTGTCGTAGTGGGGAGGTGGTGATCGGTCGAAAAAGAAAAAAAAAAAAGTCACGCAAACTATTGAAGTTTCCACTTTGTTTTTTTTCTATTTTTTTCTTTTCTTACGTATCTGTTTACCGATTTTACTTGACCACAATTTTCCCAATTTCCAGCCACTTAAGCAAAAAAAGGTCTTACTCACCGGAAGAACCAGGACTCAAACTACAAATCAGAGGTTTAGAATTTTTTTTGATTACCGTTTAGTAGAGATGTGCATTATAGATAGCTGTATCTATCTATCCCTTTCAAGATAACATTACTGCAAATGGTAAATCATAATACTACTTGTGAGAAAACAGGAGATAATATTGGTGCAAACAAACCTAACTGCCGTAGTGGGAGGGCGGACGATACCCCCGATTCTGCTTTATCCGATTCTCTTCCTCGTGCATGACTCACGGCGGCACATTGAACTTTGTACGTGGCCAGATAAGCGCACAATGCAAGGCAGTGTATTCTAGTCCCACAGATGTCGGGATTCAAAAGATGCCGACCGCCCAGCCGCTGTTCCAATGTCCTTTTCCACCTTTGACCGACTCTAAGCGTTCCGACAAGCTCACTGCTCGTATGCTCACCTGGCAGCATAAAGGTGAACAAGAAGACTTACGGTAACGGTATAGATATTAGTGTCAAATAACTCGAGAATTGGCTAAGCAAAAGACCAAATGATGGCTATTAGTGGATGTGCGTGAAAAAAAGCACTACTAACCAAGTAAGGACTTAAAGTGGTGCTTTAGGCAACCAGCATTACTCCCATTCACCAGCATTTGTCAGTAAAGGTCAACAGTAATAACTAACCATGACACCTGATTTGGTTGTAAACTTCCAGATTAAACCAGTTATGTGGGCTATTTTCATGCTACTAGTCATGTCGCTATATTTAACACAAGCCACAATACAAACTTAACTTCTACTGCACTGTCACTAAACATAGGAAGAGAAACGATATTTTACTCCAGCCAAATTTATTGAACTCATTAAGATGATCCGGACACTACACACCTTAAGCTTATTTTTTTTCGCACCAATGCGTCGATTGTAAAGGCTGCATTCCAATCATCGGGCAAGGGCAAGTCTGTGGAAGAAACAAAAAACATTCCTCAGTAATGGAAACTGGTGAGCTCCAAAGCCACCACACTGCACGCTGAAGGCTTCCAAAGTGCACTAACAACCCAACCAACACCAAGTTGGATGCCTGGATATAATTTGGTAAAGGTTACTAATAGCATCTCTTCACGGATCACCAAAATATTGACAAATTATATGTCAATATTTTGGTGATCCGTGAGCAGAGATTAGTAAGATTTACCGATAATTTAGCCTTTCAGTGCCGTAAAGGACAGGCATCCGAGGAAGACTCCAGGAACGAAACAGGAGCGGCGGCCATCAATCCCGCCAGGCGAAAAGTGGACACAGCCACGGCTCTTCTCGCTCACTAACTGACACCATCCTGTTAATGCACCGAAATGAAATTTTTTTTAAAAACTTTCAATTGAAAAATAAAAGCTCTGCACCAGGCAATATTTAGGGTTTATATAACCAAACCAAACTTAAAAAGGTAAAGTCAAATAACGCAACTTTTCAAGCCAGCGATAGCTATCCCTAATAAACCAACCTCCTAAATCAAGGGGACAAACACGAAGATTACCTGAAGTAATCTAAGCAAACTAATGCTAACCTTAACAGTCGAACACGTCTTTCTGTAGCGGGAGGGGAGGTAACCCTCCGGCCAGACCTGACCCTGTGACACGACTGATCTATTCACCTGAATCCAAGCTTTTCACTCGGGAATGTAGGACTTTCCTTATCTAAGAGTTCGACTATATTGCACACATCTTCAATACTTTGCCAGATCGTAACCACATTCTCTACACATTAGAAACCACAACGGCAACGCATGGCCTTGGAGATCACCTGAACAGAGATCAGTAGCCGTGGTCCAGTAGGCTTGGGCTCTTGTGGTGTACTATTGCAGTCCTGACCGAGTCGTGGCCAGCAAACCTTTGTCTCAAATCAGTTGAGGTTTCACAGGGAGGAATGAAACACAAGACTCGAGATATGGTTGTTGAGTGGTAAGATGAAGTCCATTATTGCGGTGTTGATGGCCTGTCGACCTGCTCGTAATGACAATAAAAGAGAGTTGTGTGCACCTCATATCATCGTTCCCTACTTGGTTAGTAGAGCTCCAAGGCCATGCGTTGCCGTTGTGGTTTCTAATGTGTAGAGAATGTGGTTACGATCTGGCAAAGTATTGAAGATGGTTGGATGTCTGGTAGTTTCTTTTGTAAATATTTGTTTCTGTGTGCAATAGTCCAACTCTTAGATAAGGAAAGAGACCTACAATCCCGACTGAAAAGGTTGAACTCGTGTGAATAGATCAGTCGTGTCACAGGGTCAGGTCTGGCCGGAGTGTGACCTCCCCTCCCGCTACAGAAAGACGTGTCCGACTGTTAAGGTTAGCATTAGTTTGCTTAGATTACTTCAGGTAATCTTCGTGTTTGTCCCGTTGATTTAGGAGGTTGGTTTATTAGGGATAGCTATCGCTGGCTTGAAAAGTTGCGTTATTTGACTTTACACTGGTAAACTCTGGAACTCTCTTCATTTTTGTGTTTTTCCACCTACCTATGACTTGAACTCTTTCAAGAGAGGAGTGTCAAGACACCTAGTTAACTGGATCTTCACCCCTTGCTTCTATTCTCCTACTGTCCCCTTTACAGGGTCTGGCGACAAGCGGGATTTTTTTTTAACTTATTTCTGTTTTCCCTTAGCCATTACCCTTTTAATATAAAACTTTATAAGTTTGGTTTGGTTATATAGACCCTAAATATTGCCCGGTGCAGAGCTTTTATTTTTCAATTGAAAGTTCTTTAAAAAATTTTCTTTCAGTGCATTAACAGGATGGCACGATGTAAGGCTCTCGAGAACCGCTTTACCAACCTTGAAGCCAGAATTGATGGGCTGGTTGCTTCTCATGCCGCCTCTGACACCAAACTCGCCACCATGGTTGAGGCTCAGAAGGCAGTCGTCTCTGCTGTTACCATCCTCACCGAAAGGATGGATACTATTGCTTCAAGTCTTGATAAACTCTGTCAGTCATTGCCTTCTTCAGATCCGTCTCCTTCTACGGGTCATTCGTCTGCCTCCACTTCCCGGTCTCTTACTTCAAAACATAAGGTTCACTCTTAATCACCAGTTAGATGTCATCTCCTGGAACGTCTGTGGTATCACCAGTCACGCCAAGCTTGCTCAACTCAAGGCTTATGTTTTTTGTCATCACCCAAGTGTTATTTTTCTTCAGGAAGCATTTCCAGGCCGGCCACTCCCCGCTGGGCAAGCTCCTTCCCTCGCAGGTTATGTTCCATACGTCCATCTGGTAAGGAATGGTCTTTTGACTTATATACATAGCTCATTGCCACATCGCCTTCTCCGCACCTCCTCTGATCCTGACACAACCTTTCAGCTCTTTGAGATCTCACTAGTGGATGGTGTACTACAGCTATGCAATGTTTATTCTGCTCCTGCTAAACTCAATCCTGAGGCTCTCCCTCCTCCTACAGTGCGTGGCATGGTGTATATGGGAGACTTTAATGCTCGGCATCCTGATTTGTGTGATCTTTCTGGCTCTCATAATCGTAATGGTGTTCGTCTTCTTTCCTATCTCCACAGGCATTGTCTAACGCGCTGGGACACTGGAGGCGCCACTCACTCCCGCGGAGGTACTTTGGATCACGTCCTGACATCTGGCTTGATGGCGTCTCGGGTACTTTGCTCCTCTGTGCCAGCTTTATTCTCGGATCACGTCGCACTTCGTTTTCATTATTCTCTGCCTGCTAACCCTACCATTCCTGTTACTCGTTCACGTATTGTTGTGCCTCCTAAGTATTGCCCTAACTACATCTCTTACATGGTTCGGGTGTTACCTACTTTTGACCTTTCATCACCTGACCAGCTATACTGCGATCTTGTCTCTGCCACTCATGATTTTCACAGGCTATATGTCTCCCGGCCACACCTACAACATCGCCGTGCTGCCCACCCCTGGACACTTGACGCACGTATTCAAGAGGCTAGGGAGGAGGCTGAACGTGATGGTTCATTGTTTCAAGCCAACCCGACTCCTGCTCTGCTTCATCGTTACCAGACATCCAGGGATGCTTTAGTCGCATTGCAGGAGTGTGCACTCACTACGTCTTGGCAGCGCTTCACAGACAGCATTAACCAGCAGACAAGTGTAACTACCATGTGGCATCTCATCCGTAGGGTTGTTAGGAAAACGCCCGCCACTGCCCGACATCACACTCCCGACGCCTACGCCCAACAACTTGTTAATGCTTGGTCGGAACAATCTACCCCGGCTAGTCTTCCCATCCACATACAAGATGCACTTTTTTCCCGTGCTCCTGTTCGGCGACTTCATCTGGTATCAGCTCTGTTACAAGATGATGACGATGAAACAGTGCAGATAACTGAGGAGGAACTGCGCCGTGCTCTTTCTCGAGGTAAAGCTACGTCCCCTGGCGATGACGGTATTACCTACGCAGTGTTACGCCTGCTACAACGCGTTCCCGGGAACCCCCTGCTTTGCCTGTACAACCTTTGCCTCCAAAACGGTTGTGTACCACGAGCCTGGACCTACAGCACCATTATACCCATCCCCAAGCCCGGCACGGCCAAGTTCAGGCCTATTTCCCTTACTTCCTGTTTTTGTAAGGTGATGGAAAGAATTTTATTAAACCGTCTTATGTACCGTCTGCAAGACCGCCTTTCTCCCCGTATATTTGGATTCCTTCCCCAGCGCAGCACACACCATTGCCTCGTCGATTTGTACTCCCGCCTCTCCCGGGACAGTGTTGTGGCCTTCATCGACCTTCAAAGTGCCTTCGACGTTGCTAATAGGGACATCATTTTGGATCAACTCGTTGACTTTGGGGTAAAAGGTAATCTCTTACGGTGGATTCAGGGCTATCTTAGTAACAGGACCTCCCGTGTGTTTTTCAGTGGTGTGTACAGTCATTCACGCAGTTTTCATCTCGGTACGCCTCAAGGAGGCGTTCTCAGCCCATTTTTGTTTAACATTTTGATGCATAAATTGATTACTTCTTTACCTGACATTCCTGGAATTACTATTACTTGCTATGCTGATGATATTTGTGTTCATTCTACTTCACCAAGGGATACCCAGCAGTTTCTTACCACCTTCTCTGTGGCTTCCTCTCACTGTGGTATTATTGTTTCCCCAGATAAGAGCAGAATATTCTCTTGCCGCCCTCCTCAAGGCTTGCCGGACTTCACCATTGGAGGGACTGTCATTCCCTTGTGCTCTCAATACCGTTACCTGGGCGCACCTGTCAAAATTTCAGCAGCTCTACCCACCGGGCGTCAAGCTCATCCCTTCGTCCGTGACTTGTTGGATCGCCTCCAACACCGACTCACTCCACTTCAGTGGCTCACTAACAATTGTTCAGGCATCTCCATTCCTGTGGCCAGGACCATCTATATTGCTTTTATTCGCTCTGTTGTGGATTACCTTTCTCCTGCCTTGATTCAACTTCCTAGGAATGCTCTTGAACCCTTAGAAAAATTTCAAAATAGAGCAATGAGAATAATTCTTGGCTGTCCTATGTCTACCAGGATAGTAAACATGCAGCGTGAGTTGTGTCTACCACCTTTGGTTGAAAGAATTAATTCAAATGTCACTTGTCTTACTGTTAAGTGCCTCCATTTCCCACATCTTTCACCTCACTACTCACAGCTAATCAGGAATTGCCTTAGACCGAACTGTCCCGTCCCTCCCTTACTGCCATCGGGACGTGCTCTTATCAAGTCTGTTTCCTCTATGCTCCAAAGCCTTAATCTGGATATTCATGAAGCCGACATACCACCAGGCCCTCCACCCTGGATGCTGCCTATACCTGAGGTGAGTTACACTCCCACTTCCAAGTCGGACCTGCCTTCCCTACAGCTACAGTTGGCTCTGGAACACTTAGCAAGAGTGATGTTCCCCATAGCAGCTCCACACCGCCTCTACACTGACGGGTCACTGCAAGCGGATGGCGCGGCTGGTGGCGCGGTTTTCTCGCCTGACCTGGAGCCGCCTCCAGGGGGTTGGGTTGGCCGTCGTCTCCGTGACCACTCCAGCTCCACATTATGTGAACTGTATGCCATTCTTGATGCTGTTAGTCTTCTTTGTCAACGGGGAGTAAATGCTGTCATCGTTTGTGACTCTAAGCCTGCCCTCCAGTCCCTTTCCAGTGTTCAACCCACACACCCTACAGTTGTTCATCAAATTCTATCTTTTTTGTCTTTAATGTGTCGCCGTAACTTAATTATTAAATTTGTTTGGGTTCCTTCTCATGTGGGTTTAAATTACAATGATACAGTTGACAGACTCGCGAAGGAAGCTTGCCATCTACCTCCTCGTGGTGCTGGACGCCACCTCTCCCTGACATGCTACCTCTCCAGAGTCCGCTCCGCTGCTCTTCTCCCTGTACGGCGCCGCAGGGATGCAGAGAGGCCCTACAGCATTACCATCCTCCACTACGAGTCTGTTTGCCTCCACAAGTACTCGTACCGTCGGCAGGGCCTCATGGTTCGGAGGCACAACGTTGTTTCTGCCCGTCTGCGGCTGGGCTACCGGCCACCGTGGGAGATTGCCGGGGTGGAAGGCGAGCCTTCCTTCACGGAGTGTCGGCTGTGCGCCGCGCCTCGAGCCAACACTCTACGACACTACTGCCTGATCTGCCCCACTGTCAGTCACCTGCTGCCCCAAGGCCAACCACTGGATGTAGTTTGTAAACATCTACTACAACACGATGTTTTGGAGGAACTATTGTTACGCCACCCTCGTTTTGGTGGGTTTAGATAGCCTAACGAGCCCTGCGTGGCATATGCCTTTTTTGTATGGTCCTGTGTTTGTCTGTGTGTGTGTGTGTGTGTGTGTGTGTGTGTGTGTGTGTGTGTGTGTGTGTGTGTGTGTGTGTGTGTGTGTGTGTGTGTGTGTGTGTGTGTGTGTGTGTGTGTGTGTGGTGTGTGTGTGTGTGTGTGTGTGTGTGTGTGTGTGTGTGTGTGTGGTGTGTGTGTGTGTGTGTGTGTGTGTGTGTGTGTGTGTGTGTGTGTGTGTGTGTGTGTGTGTGTGTGTGTGTGTGTGTGTGTGTGTGTGTGTGTGTGTGTGTGTGTGTGTGTGTGTGTGTGTGTGTGTGTGTGTGTGTGTGTGTGTGTGTGTGTGTGTGTGTGTGGTGTGTGTGTGTGTGTGTGTGTGTGTGTGTGTGTGTGTGTGTGTGTGTGTGGTGTGTGTGTGTGTGTGTGTGTGTGTGTGTGTGTGTGTGTGTGGTGTGTGTGTGTGTGTGTGTGTGTGTGTGTGTGTGTGTGTGTGTGTGTGTGTGTGTGTGTGTGTGTGTGTGTGTGTGTGTGTGGTGTGTGTGTGTGTGTGTGTGTGTGTGTGTGTGGTGTGTGTGTGTGTGTGTGTGTGTGTGTGTGTGTGTGTGTGGTGTGTGTGTGTGTGTGTGTGTGTGTGTGTGTGTGTGTGTGTGTGTGTGTGTGTGTGTGTGTGTGGTGTGTGTGTGTGTGTGTGTGTGTGTGTGTGTGTGTGTGTGTGTGTGTGTGTGTGTGTGTGTGTGTGTGTGTGTGTGTGTGTGTGTGTGTGTGTGTGTGTGTGTGTGTGTGTGTGTGTGTGTGTGTGTGTGTGTGTGTGTGTGTGTGTGTGTGTGTGTGTGTGTGTGTGTGTGTGTGTGTGTGTGTGTGTGTGTGTGTGTGTGTGTGTGTGGTGTGTGTGTGTGTGTGTGTGTGTGTGTGTGTGTGTGTGTGTGTGTGTGTGTGTGGTGTGTGTGTGTGTGTGTGTGTGTGTGTGTGTGTGGTGTGTGTGTGTGTGTGTGTGTGTGTGTGTGTGTGTGTGTGTGTGTGTGTGTGTGTGTGTGTGTGTGTGTGTGGTGTGTGTGTGTGTGTGGTGTGTGTGTGTGTGTGTGTGTGTGTGTGTGTGTGTGGTGTGTGTGTGTGTGTGTGTGTGTGGTGTGTGTGTGTGTGTGTGTGTGTGTGTGTGTGTGTGTGTGTGTGTGGTGTGTGTGTGTGTGTGTGTGTGTGTGTGTGTGTGTGGTGTGTGTGTGTGTGTGTGTGTGTGTGTGTGTGTGTGTGTGTGTGTGTGTGTGTGTGTGTGTGTGTGTGTGTGTGTGTGTGTGTGGTGTGTGTGTGTGTGTGTGTGTGTGTGTGTGTGTGTGTAGATCCTATAATTATGTCCTGCTACAATGTAAACCTATTGTCTGGCGCATTAGCGCAATAAATTTATCAAATCAATCTATACACGTATAGTTTGTTGATGCAAACAACTAGTTGTAACACACTAAACAATCTAGCACTGTTTTTGCAGGCTGTGTTTAAAATGATGAGGTGAAGTAGTGAATGATGGCTTTTGTAGTAGATAGTTCAAGTTTGACGATATTTTCTGTGTTTACGTTTTTTGTTTCACTTAGGAGCTGTGCTCCATACTTTTATTATAAAAGTCTGGGCAAAATAAATGTATTCTATTCAATTTTATTCTATTCACACAGACACACACCCACACACACACAAATTCTTTGCTCGGGAGTGAAGATAGAGGTCTGTGTTATAAGAGGAGACAGTAAGGTGTAGGGAGAGGCCTGAAGAGGTGTTCGTCTTTCCTGTAGGTGGCGCTGTTCCCGGGTCGTGGCAAGCTGTCCACGGTGCTGCCAGAGTTCCCCTCCCTCAAGGACGTGCTGCTGCCTCCACACGTCGCGCCGGATAAGGTCTGCTCCTCGTCCCCACACCTTAACTCTCCTCCTTCCTATATTCGAGTCACATCGCCACGTTATGTTACTAATAAGCCTCATGTTATTGTGTTATGTCTTCGTGAATAGTTTGGAGATTATCATAATTTTGTTATCTGTATCCACTCCCTTAACGGTGATATACAGTATTATAGTATCTAATATACATAAAAAAAGAAACATGAATGATGAAAATATGTTTGAGGATTATTAATTATTTCTTCAGCTTGTTTATTTTAAAATAGATCAACTGTATAATTTCAAACATCAGTAAGGAAAGGAAAAAAAAATAATAGCTGCTGTCACTGTGCTTAACAATTTTATTTATTTATTTATTTATTTTTTTTTTTTTATTTTACTTACCTCGAAAATTCCATGTAGTTTTTCTATACTACATGGTATCACTTATTTTTCTGCAAGCTTCGGCTGGAGGGATGGGTGGGAGGGGAGGAGCCTTCCACTGTACTATCCTTTCTCTAATTCAAGTAGTTAGTGTAGAATATTTATATCAAACAGCCTTCGCAGGTACCCTAGGGTCTGTTGCTGTTTGTGTTCCCTTGTATTCCCTTGTATTCCTCCTCCTCCTCCTCCTCCTCCTCCTCCTCCTCCTCCTCCTCCTCCTCCTCCTTCTCCTCCTCCTCCTCCTCCTCCTCCTCCTCCTCCTCCTCCTCCCCCTCCCCCTCCTCGTCTTCTGCTACTACTTTGGCAGAGGTCTGATCTTGTAACCTTCATGATCGGTAGATAGCCTTCAAAAGCAGCCAATCACAGCCTCAGTACTGAGACAGCCACCAATCAGCGCCTCAGTACTGAGACAGCCACCAATCAGCGCCTCAGTACTGAGACAGCAACCAATCAGCGCCTCAGGACTGAGACAGCTTGGATCTGCATTACCGCCGCCTCAACACTTTCACAGCTTGGATCTTCTGCCTTTAAAAAACTACCTCAATATTCTCGGCATCGTGGTTTAACAGCCACTACAAATATATACTAAGAATTATGTTTGTAAAAACAGAAATTTCGTGTTGTGTTCGCATGCCCTCGGGCAAGGAGGTGACGGCCATCCACGTGCTCGCGGAGCAGGTGAAGACCTGGCTTTGGTTCAAGAAGAGGAGCTTTTGTCCCGTAATGATGATTCGCCTTCATCGTGGACGGCGACAAAAAGTTTCTAACGAGGTATACGAATACCCCGCTTGTCGCTTAAGCGTGGACCTCGAAAAGGTACGAGAACTCGATTTGGATTGTTTTACGAGAATGAAAGTGAAGTGGGGCAAGAAAACCCTGCGGAAGAAGGCCGTAAACCTCAAGCCTCTGCTTGAGTGTTTACAGAAGGATAGCCAAAGCCTTGCCAATATTCACGTTGCGTTGGATGTGTCTTCGTTTTATCCGTTGACGTTTACTTTGAACACGGAAACGGAGGAAGCAGGCACACCGGAAGTCAACCTCCCTGCAACCGAGGCAGAGGAGGAACAAGCGGCCAGCGACGAGCTGCTGCCCACCGTAACCAAGGCGGCTGTCCACGAGGACAACAAGGACGAGGAACGTGCGTCACACGAAGTACACCAAGACAAGGATCTCGAGGATCAGAATGTCACGGCCGCCGATAGCGAGGCAGCAGATCCTGAAAGTAAAGTAATTCGCTGGAACGTAAAGGTGCCTCGGAAGTTTCAACGACAGAAACTGGGCGCCAAGCACACCTTCCTCGCCACTCTCCGTAAACAATATCAAGTGGACGTTACGTATGATTCTATAACTCAACAAATATTCTTCCGAGGCCTGAAAGTAAATGTAAAGTGTTGTCACGATCATGTAAAGGACGAGGTTAAGGCGTGGCGAGCACGTAATGAACAGCTGCAGAAACAGGCAGATGCAAAGATGGCTGCGGAAAACAACACAAAGGCGACCGAAAATAAGTTAAAGGCGACCGAAAACAAGACAAAGGCAATCGAAAATAAGTCAAAGGCGACCAAAAATAAGTCAAAGGCAATCGAAAATAAGACAAAGACGACCGAAAATAGGACAAAGACGAACGAAAATAAGACAAAAGCGATCGAAAATAAGTAAAAGGCAACCGAAAATAAGACAAAGACGACCGAAAATAGGACAAAGACGAACGAAAATAAGACAAAAGCGATCGAAAATAAGTCAAAGGCAATCGAAAATAAGACAAAGACGACCGAAAATAAGACAAAGGCGACCGAAGTTAAGACAAAGACGACCGAAAATAAGTCAAAGGTGACCGAAAATAAGACAAAGACGACCGAAGATAAGACAAAGACGCCCGAAAATAAGTCAAAGGCGACCGAAAATAAGACAAAGACGACCGAAAATAAGACAAAGGCGACCGAAGTTAAGACAAAGACGACCGAAAATAAGTCAAAGGCGACCGAAAATAAGACAAAGACGACCGAAGATAAGACAAAGACGACCGAAAATAAGACAAAGCCGACCGAAAATAAGACAAAGACCGAAAATAAGACAAAGACGACCGAAAATAAGTTAAAGGCGACCGAAAATAAGACAAAGACGACCGAAAATAAGTCAAAGACGACCGAAAATAAGTCAAAGGCGACCGAAAATAAGACAAAGACGACCGAAAATAAGTCAAAGACGACCGAAAATAAGACAAAGACGACCGAAAATAAGTCAAAGACGACCGAAAATAAGTCAAAGACCGTTGAAAACAAGGGAAAGGTTACTGAAAACAAGATAAAATATTCTGAAAACAAGACAAAGGCTTCTAAAAACAAGAATAAGGCTCATGAAAACAAGAATAGTTCTTCTGAAAACAAGAATATGGCTGCTGAAAATAAGAATAAGATTCACGAAAATAAGAATAAGGTTTGCGAAAATAAGAATAAGGCTTCTGGAAACAAGAATAAGGTTTCTGAAAACAAGATGTTGGT